>VXBU01005241.1:95696-166499 GCA_013400315.1 Bombycilla garrulus
CGCGCCGTCCCGCCGCCGCGGCGCGCGCTCCTGCTGCTGCCTGCGCGGCGCCTCGCGGAGCTGCTCCGCGCGCGGCAGGTACCACCCGTGCCCCGGGCAGGGGGAGCGGGAACAGCGGGTGTGCCGCTCTCCGCGCGCGGCAGGTATCACCCGCGTCCCGAGCAGGGGGAGCGGGGACAGCGGGTCTCGGGGCGCCCGCGCCTGACGGCGGGTCCCGCTGTGCCCCGTGCCCAGGTGACGTGCGTCGAGGTGGTGGAGGCGTACGTGGAGAGGATCAAGGAGGTGAATCCCCTCATCAATGCCGTGGTTAAGGACAGGTGAGCTGGGGGCAGAGGGCACGCTCGAGGAGACAGTGGCTTCCCGCCTGCCTGGCTTCGGGCCCTGTGCGAGGCCGTTGCGCCACGCCAGGGGCATGGGGATCCCCGCGCCGCCACCGCAGCAGCACCGTGCTGAGCGCCCGGCGGCGGCTCGGCCGGGATGCCGCTCCCGGCTCCAGCAAAGATCGGGCAGTCTCACTTCCCCTTACAAGCTCCTGCCGCACTTGGGGTCCGCCCGCCCTTCGGGGACCCTTCTCCTCTCTGATCCAGCGCCAGAACAGCGCCGGGTGCTTTGTTGCAGGTTTGAGGAGGCCCTGCAAGAAGCCCGGCAGGTCGATAAGCTGCTTTCGGAGGGTCCTGGAGATGACTGCCTGGAGGAGAAATTCCCCTTGTTGGGGGTTCCCATCACCGTTAAAGAAGCCTTTTCTCTCCATGGTGGGTTTATCTTTGTGCTTTTCCAGGTCTTGATGTGCTCCTCAGAGTGTTGTGTGGCTGTGGCAGGTGCTTGGAGGGAAGTTGTCTCCCTTTCCTTGGTTTGCACCAAGCTCTGCCTGGGCTTCTGCGTTTGTGTTCATTTGTAGCACACAGGTGCTGCAGACCTTGTGGTGCCTCAGAGGAGCAGTCCTCACTGGGAACCTGCTTCCTGCAGCCCTGGGTAATCTCAAGGCACTGGCCCTGATGCCTTTCTCCTGTTGACATTGGCACCACAGGGATGCCCAACACCTCTGGCTTGGTCAGTCGCCGCAACATGATCGCCACTTCAGATGCCACAGTGGTGTCAAGGCTGAAGCAGGCGGGTGCCATTCCTCTGGGTGTCACCAACTGCAGCGAGCTTTGCATGTGGTACGAGTCCAGCAACAGGGTCTACGGGCGGACCAACAACCCCTACGACCTGCAGAGGATTGTGGGCGGCAGCTCAGGTGAATCCTGGCACCTCGGGACAGTCCTGCATGAGTGGCAGGTTAAAATGCAGCAAGGGAAGAGTTCCAAGTCTCTGCACATAGCTATTAATGTGTCCCTGTCTTGCAGAGCTTACAGGCCTCTTTCCTGTGCACTGCTGTAGGCTCTTGTGAGGTTCAGCTGCTTTGCTTCTTCTGGGTGTTTCATCTGGCATTGCTTCAGTTTGCTCTGTTGTACTTTGGCAGGAAAATCCCTTTGACCCATGTTCCCCAGCTGTCCCCCAGCCATCACAAAAGTCAAGGTGCCCCCCACCTGTCTTGGTTTTTAGGCCCCCACCCTCACTGTGAGCTGCTCCTGCTTTGCTGGATGATGTGCATCATAAATCTGTGGAGTTTTGCCATGTTTTCTTCTGTGCAGGTGGGGAGGGTGGCTGCCTGGCAGCTGCCTGCTCAGTCATAGGTGTGGGCTCTGACATTGGTGGCAGCATCCGGATGCCTGCCTTCTTCAATGGAGTGTTTGGCCATAAACCCACAACAGGTAAGGTGTGTGTTTTGGTCTCCTCCTCTTCCCTGCCAACAGAAATGCCATGAGGTGGAATGGAGGCTGTGGGATGATCCCCTTCAGGGCACCCCGTGGTGGTCACAGGTGGGATTGCTATAAGGAGTCAGGTAACTCCTTGTGTGGGATAAGATGGTTGAGGGAGCATGGCTGGGGTTGGCAGTTGGGAAGCTTTTCATGGCAGAATGCCAGGCATGTGGCAGACAGGCAGGGGTTTACCCAAGTATTGCATCCTCAGTGTGTGATCTTTTCACAACGTTGGGATCTGCTTGGATGTTTCTGTGGTTTTCAATGTCCTAATTGGTGCTTTTCCTCCCTTCCCCACCCAGTGCCCCTTGCCATCAGCACCTTTGGGGTGTGCAATCCTTAGGGAACCATATCTCCCCACACTCAAAGAGCCCCAGCAGGACTGACCCCATCTGGAGGCAATACCTGTAGGTAGTATCTGACATCTCTGCTCTCAGGAGTGGTGCCCAATGACGGCCAGTTCCCAAATGCTCAAGGGGTGCGGACCAGCTACCTGTGCACAGGGCCCATGTGCCGCTACGCAGAGGACCTGGAGCCTGTGTTGAGAGTCATGGCCGGTCCTGGGGTCAGCAAGTGAGTTGTTCCCACTGCTCCCAGCTGCTGAGGTGGAGTTGATAGCTCTCTGGTCCTCACAATGAATTAGTACTTTGTAGGAGAGAGGTCTGCACCCCATGCAGTCTGCTTGTTACTGTTTCCTTCCTCTGCTGCTGGCTTCAGCAGGACGTTGGCTGCTGGGACTGTCCTTCCCACGTGCTACCAGGAGCTGGTAGCCATGGGCAGACTGATAGGTCCCCGTTCACCAGTGAGTTGCTTCCCAGCTCTGTCCCACACACCACTCCCCTCCCAGGGCTGGCCTTGCTCCTGGGTATTACAGGGCCTTTTTCCTGTTGGTGAATGAGGAGTTTTCCATCCCAAACCATGACCAGGTCAATTCCTTCAGTTCTTGGTCTGTGCAACCATGCTGTGTGCCAGTGAGGAGCAGAGGGGAGATGAAGCACATGGTGTAGCCCTCCTTTTTGCCAAAGCCTGCACACAGTTGCTCTCTCCATTACCATTTCGCTTTTTCCCTGGCTCTTGTGCAATCCCAGCCTTGGCTGCAGCCAGGGTTTGTAATCACAGGGTGCTTCTGGAGAGATGAGACCTTTTCAGCAGAAACTTGCTGGGACTGAGGGGGCAGGTGAGCAGCTGAATGCGTTGTGGGCAGTAGGTGTCTGTGTGTCTTCAGGGTCTCACCTTGCCATTCTAGGGGACAGAACAGGGTCCCCTGAGGACACATAAGACCTGTGTGAGAAGCTCTAGCAGCTGTGGAGGAGCTGGAGGAGGATTTGTGACAAAACACCATTTCTTTTCCAGGCTGAAACTGAATGAGAAAGTGTTGCTGGAGAAAATAAAATTCCACTGCATGGATCATGATGGCGGGTCTATTTTTGTATCACCTGTGGACAAGGAGATCTTGCAGGCCCAAAAGAAGGTAGGAAGCAGCAGAGGATGGTACTCACTGGGGTGAGCCTGAAGATAGAACCTGGAGAGACCAGTCAAAGGAGCCTTGGGGGAGGGGAAAGAGCTGCTTTGTGTGTGACTCCTGCAGGGGCTCTCAGGATGAAGGGCTGGGGAGGCAGCCTTGCATCCCAGTCCTGTGCTTTCAGGGGTTAAAAAGTGGAAAGAACTTCTTCAGGGCTAAAGAAGACACAAGGGGAAGAGTAGGTCCCCTTACCCTTTTCTCTGTAGTTTCCACAGGCTGATGGCAGTGCATCACATCTTTGTGGAGACAAACCTGTCCTTGCTCTTCCCTTCAGGTGGTGGAGCATCTTGAAAGTGACCTCGGGGTCCGGGTTCAGCGTGTGGCAATCCACAAGATGAAGTATTCTTTCCAGATCTGGTCAGCCATGATGTCATCCAAGGACAGTGAAGGGCAGGTGTGTCCAGAGTGAGTTGGCAAAGGCACAACTTTGGAGGCATCAGGGAGGAGCCAGTTGTTCAGGGCCAGCTATGGAGAGCTGTAGGCTTCCCAAACCTACCTGGGGGCTTTCCCTGCTCCATTTCCCCCCCCAGTCCTCCTTTCATCTCTTCCTAAAGTTGCACAGCCCTGTCTCTCTTGCTGTCCTGTGGGTTGAGGCCATGGCTCTCAGGAGAGGAGCAGTCTGGTAATAGGGAGGGGGAGGTTGTTTTGGTTCATTGACCTTTTCCATGCAGGTTGTTAAGTCAGCCAAGCAGGGGGCATCCTGCCTTTGTCTTTGCCCCATGCTGTGCCTTGTGATTTGTAGACTGGGATTAACACCCTTTGGGATGCCAGGACAGGCAGAGGACTGGCAGCTTTCCAGCAGGAGGCCTGCTTGTGTTATTTTTCCCTGGAATTGCAGCTGCTGTGCTATGCTCTGGGCATGCAGGAAGGTATCTTGTAATAAAATAAACTTCTGAGAGTGTCATAACTTGTGCATTCCTGGCACACATCACTGGGCAGTGATGAAACAGCCCAGCCCCACCACACTAAGGAGGACTTGTCTGGCTCCTCTGCCTCCTTCTTCCAGGTTCCATGGTCATATCACAGGAGAAAGTGCCTCTGGGACATTATCCCTTGCATCGTGTGAGTTGGGTGCTGCTTTGGGGGGCTCTCCCTTGTCCTTGCTGTCTCTGGCAGGGAAAGATGCTCCTGCCGCTGCCCTGAATCAGTGTCAGAGCTGTGGAGCACTCCTGATGGACATCTGTGTGAAAACAGGAACACCTCACTTTGGGATAGTGAGACAACTGGAATTGCACTGTCGCTTGCCAGCCTGTGTCTCCCTGCTGCATGTTGGCTGTGCTAATGTGGGGAGTGGGTGTGTTACAGGAGTCACAAAGATTCACGGACCTGCTGGGGGATCATGGGAAGCCAGTGTGGCCGCTGTGGGAGCTGATGAAGTGGCTCGTGGGAATGTCTTCTCATACCCTCCCAGCTATCGGTAATCCTGGCACAAGCCCCAGGAAGAGCAGAGGTAGTGGTGGGGTGGGCAAGTTGTTAAATGCAGGTATTACCCTTCCAATGCCCAGTGAAGAAACTCGAGGTTTACTCTGAGCAGCTTCAGCCTAGTTGTGTAATGACACTCCATCTCTTTGAGTCACATGCAAGCTCAAGAGAATGGATCTTTGATAAATGGGAGTGGGTATCTTGGGGGAAGAAGTGAGGGTGATGAAACTTGGGACAGGGTTCACTCCTGCTGTGAGTCCTGCCAGAATTGCTAGGAGCTGAGAGGTCTGCACCAGTTTTGTTTCATAGCAGCAGGTACTGGAGAATACTAATTAGCGCAGTCGTGCTACTGTCTAATGAGTGCTGGGGTCGTTCTGCCAGCTCTGCTCAACCCCACTGGGTGGAAAAGCTGGAAGGAAGGGGAAGGCTGAATGCTTTTCCCTTGGCAGAGCTGGGGGGATGCTGGCCACAAAGCTGTGCTAGGGGCAGTCTGCTGTGGCTGCTGGCAGGAAGAGGTACTTAGGGGGCCACCCCAGAAGTAGGGGATGTTGCATGTGGCTGGGCAATGTGTTTCTGCCCCACATAGCCCACAGTCCTTTCACTTGCCCTTATCCCCATTTCTACCTTTTGCTGCAGCCCTGGGACTGACAGAAAAGCTAGTGAACCTCAACCTCAGTGGAAAAGCCAAGCTGGTGAGCATGGGGAAGAGCCTGCAGGAGGAAATGGAGGCACTGCTGGGGCCAGACGGGGTGCTCCTCTACCCCTCGCACCCCACCATTGCCCCCAAGCACCACTCCCCCATCTGCATGCCCTTCAATTTTGCCTACACAGGTGAGCAGTGCTGGCTTCTGTGGGGTTGCAGGTAGGGCTGCTGAGATGGTCTTCCCATGGCAGCAGTGTGGGCCGGCAGCTGGGGTGTTGTAGCAAGAGTTTTTGCATTGCTGACGGTTGTGCAGCAAAGAGAAGCATCATGCTGCTCCAGAGAGTGGAGTGAGGGTTGTCGTGCTTGAAACTCTGTAGCATCTTTTACCTTTTGCTGAAGGTGCCTGTCCACACTTGGGCAGGTCTGACCTTGTGATACCGGGGGCCTCCATGCCCCAGAGGGGTTACAGCTGCTGCTGCAGTTCAGGAGGAGCCTGAGACCCACCATCTCTTGGGGCTCCCTGTGTGGTTCCCATGTGGTCTGAACACCTCTGTGCCAGTGCTGCCTGGCCTTGGAGTGATGGAGGGCTGGTGTCTGGGGCAGGAATGTCCCAAATTTGGCAACCCTCATGGGTGCTGCCCACACGTCATGTGGGCACTGGGAATCTCTGGCCAGTGATGTCCCTTGTCAACAACATGTCTCTGCACTGCTGCATGAAGCACCAGCTCCCAGGATCTTGGTGCTGTGTATGGCAGAGCTGCCGGCCCAGGGTGGGAGAGCCAGACAGTGATGTTATCCCAGTGGTTGTGCTCATTCTGATCTATCCAACGTTCTCTCTTGCAGCCATCTTCAATGTCCTGGGCCTGCCAGTGACACAGTGCCCTCTGGGGCTGGGCAGTGAGGGGCTGCCGCTGGGCATCCAACTGGTGGCAGCTGCCTACAATGACCACTTGACGCTGGCAGTGGCTCGGTACCTGGAGAAAGCCTTTGGGGGATGGGTTTTACCAGGGAAAGTTTAACCTCAGGAAGCAGGGACAGAGGCAGTGACATGTGCTGATGCTTGATCCCATCATGGCACTGCCTGCTCCCTCTGCATCCCCTTGCGCCCTGCTGGGAGTGGCTGGTGGTGCCTCCAGCCCAGGAACAGCTGGGCAATTGCCACTGAAGTCCCCATCCCTGTGGCACCCTCTGTCAGGGACAGACCTGCCTTTGCTGAACCTCTCAAGAGCCCCACTGCCACAGTCTGAGATGTCCTGCCTGCATCCTGCCTGCAGTGGGCACCAACCCACCTTTTCCGGACCGTGGAGCTGGCCAGCTCTGTAACACTTCTTCTTTCAAAATGCTGAGTTGAGAGCTAGCAGAGGACATGCTTCTGGACTGTTGGGGGCAGCTGCACAGCACCCCTTGGGGCTACCTGGGCCCATGAGGGTCCTCCTTGACCTGACCCTACGTATGGAGCTGGATTGTGCCTGCTGCACCCAGGCTTGCCAGCCCCCACAGTCCTCTCAAGATCCTGCAGGTTTCCCCCCACTGACCAAAAAAGGGAGAGGGGTTGAGGAGGAGCCACAGGCCTACCTTACCAACAGCTCTTTCTGGAGTGGTTGGTGCTGGGCTCTGTGTTTATGCAGCTGTCAGGCACAGCTGAGAGCATTTCAGTACTGGCTAAAGCATCTCCTGCTTGTGTCTTCCCCTTCTCTCTGGGGGGGTATCATCCTGACTGATGGGTGTCCTCTGCTACCTGTCCTGCTGAGCTGCCTGGCCTCTGCCCCAGGAGCAGACGTGGGCAGCAATGTGAGTGGTTCATCTGAGGCGGCAGCAAGCACAAGGTCTTCTCATTGAGGGAGGTATTAAAGAGCCTATCCAGTCTACTGTCGTCATGTGTCCTTTTTCTCATGGCTGTCTGCATTCCAGCTCCTGCTGGGCCCCAACCCCATCTCTACCAGAGATGTGTCAGGGCTACTCAGCATTGCTGGCCGTTGGAGTGGTACAGAGATAACAGTGGAGATGCTGGCATTGGTCCCTGGGGTGGCAGTTGGCCACTCTAGGGCTGTTGTTCTGAAATGCGCAGGCTGATAGTGTCTGCTGGGCTCTGGGCAGAGCTGAAGGGCACTTATGAGCCACACAGGCTGCTGTTAATGGCTCTTTTAGTCTTGTAATGCTTGCACAAGTCCAGCTGTGTTTTGTCCCAGTGGGCTGCCAGAGGTCTGGAGCTCTTGAGGTGATGCAGAGCCACGTGCAGGTCCCTTGTGGTCTCCAGGGCAAAATGAGGGGCCCTGGAGCAAAATGAGGGCCCCCAGCCCTGTGTGCCCAGCTTGCAGGACTGGTCTTGGCAAGGATAAAACCTGCTACTGGTTTTGCTGGGATGTCCTGGCCTGTGTCTGACCTGCCCTGTGTCGCCCCTAGCCTAAGCCCTGTGCTCTTCTCTGTCCCCACACCAATGATGGTCCCTGCAGGGGTAGTGCAGCATGCTGGGATGGTGTGCTGGGACAGGCTGTGCCTCGGCTCTGGTGTGCAGAGGGCACTGCTGAGCACCCGTGCCCAGCTGGGACATTGCTAACAAGGAAGCAAGGAAGGGAAAAAAAACCCTGGTTCAGCAAACCACGCAAGTCAAGTCACGTCTCCCAGTGTGGTGGCACAGACAACATGGACTGCCCCCAATCGTGAGGAAGCCTGGCAGCTAAGCAGACCGTGGTAACACTTCCTGTGATCACTCGGAGCCAAACGTGAGGTTGCTGAGCTGAGGGTGTTGCATTTAACAGTCATATGGACAAGGTGGATTCCTGATACAGCAGAGGAGCAGAGAGGAAATGCTGGATCAAGGTAGGGGGAGTGCTGGTGCTTCAGGGTGGTATGGGGATGCAGACAAAGGAGAGGATGTGCAGAGCAGAGGAGGTTATTCCCCACAATCTCAGTTAATGCCACACCACGGGGAGAGTTGCTGGGATTTTTCCTCTGGCCATGGCAGAAGGGGAATGGATATGCTGAGGTTTAGAGGAGGGCTGGCAGGGACTGGCCTGCACTCACCCACGCTGCTTCAAGGAAGCATTGCCCCCCCACTCCCCCCCACCCCCACCTTGTGCTGCTTTCTGCAGTGGGAGCAGCCCTGTCTCTGCCTGCGCAGGCAGCTGGTCCTAGGGTCCCCAGCTCTGTGCCTCCACAAGCCCCAGGAACAATCCTGGAGGTTCTTTCTCCCTCCAGGCAGAAATGCTGCCTCCTTCAATGTTGCAAAGCCAGGAGGGCTCTTGCTGTCTCAGGCTGGGGGAAATCCCTGGATTGTGCTTTGGCTCTGTGCTTTGGCTCTGGTGTTTCAGAGGTCTCACCTCAGCCCTCACCCATAGTTTGCAGCTGCATGTCCCTGCTTGTTGACTGTTCCTCCTTGTTTCAACCTCTTAATGCTGCAAGGGACAGCTAAAACATGGGGGAAATGTTTTGTACCCATGTGCTGAGGTGGTTATGCTTGTAACTGACACTGCAGAGTCGATGTGAAATGGGAAGACTGAGAAGCAGTGGCAGTGGTGAGCCAGCCCCATTTGGCCAGGGGTGCTCTCACCCCTCTGCCTCTGGAGATGGCCCTAGGCTCCCAGCTCCCCACCTTCACGGGGGAATGTATCCCCACAACCAGAAGGTTGATGTTGGTGGCCTCAAAGCCCTTGCATATCTGCTCTGGGAGAGGAAGGTTTACCTCCATGACTGGCAACAGCAGGGAAAGATTCCTCATGGCTGAATGGTGGGGCAAGGCCAAGGTAAGAAGAGACTGGCCAGGTATCAGATGGAGGTGCTCAGTGGGACCAGCATCTGTTGTGGTTCACAGTCTGAGGTCTCTGCTAAAAGCCCAAGAGAGTCCCTTATTGTGCCCCATTTTGCTTTGTGGGTGCTGTCACACAGGGTTCCCTCCCCATATCAGGGAGGCTGTGGGATGCCTGGGGGTGTCCAGGCATCGGTGTCACAGGTTGTGCCAGTGTGAGTCATGCCCAGAGCTGGGCTGAGTCACTTCCCCAATGGTGTGAGCATCAGGTGAGGAGCTTTCTCAGACCCACATCCTGGTGATGAAGGCAGCATGACTTCTCACCATGGGGTGCCAGAGGTGGGTGCAACAGTAGGTTGCTGCAGTACGTGCACAGTGCCATAGTAGTGTGGCAGCTGCCCACTGTCCCTGTGGGTACCTGCCCTGCTGCACTCCCAAGGTGCAGCAGAAGGTCCCCTGCCCCTCCATAGTGGACACCTCTGTGCCACAATAGGCATGTGGATGCCATGGGGCAGTGTCATTGCCTGAAGCTTCTGGGAATAATACCCTGTTTTTAATCCCAGGTCCCAGCAGCCTGTCATGTCTGCGGGTAGCAGAACAGCTCCAGCACACCCATCCCTTTCCATGGCCCCTGGTGCAGCAGCCTAGTGTGTGGACAGATGGATGGGCTGTGGTAGGATGAGACCTGCTCTGCTCCTGCTGCTGTCCCTCGCCAGCTGCTCCCTGCTCCAGGGTAAGCCAGTATGGAAGCTGTCATCACAGCCTGGGGGGAGGGCCCTGGCTGCAGGGCAGGAGGAGGCACAGGGACACCTCTCAGACCTACTGAAGGTACCTGTGAAGAGGAAGGGCCCAAGTGGTCATCAAGGTGTGATGAGAAAGAAAACCGCAAGGTCAGCAGCAGCTGTGTCAGGGTGTTGTCTCTCCTGTTTTGTCAGCTGTGCCTCTGCTTTGGCAGAAGCATGGAGAGGGTGTTCTCAGTGTGCAATGGATTGGGGGGATGCAGGGGCTGAGCTCCTGCTTTGAAGTCAATGTTTGCCCATGCTGGGCTGAAGCTGGGGAACCTGTACACCGGGTCACAAGGGGACCCTGCAGGACACTGCCTCATACCCCTCTGCTCCCTCTCCAGGGATGGTACTGAGGCCACGGCACGTGAGGCTGGAGGCACAGAACTTCCATGTCTGGCTGCAGTGGGAGCCAGACCCTAGCTCACCCAGCTATGACACTTATGAGGTGGAGTGGAGGAGCAGGTAGGTGGGAGGAGGGGGTGAAGGGGTCTGGTCCTCTTACACTCTGGCAGAGGCTGTTGTCTGGCAGAAAATGCCACAGAGTAACAGAGCAGTGGAGTAGGCAGGGATTGGCTTGTCCCACCCCTGCTCATGCAAGGTCAGCTCGGGACTGTGTCCTGGTGGGTTTTGAGTAACTTCAGGACAACCTCCCTGGACAGCTTGGTCTCTTTCCTGGTCACTCTCCCAGTAAAAAACTAAGGGCTTGCTTTTATGATTGGGGTTTTGGATTTGTTTTTTTTTCCATTATGCTACATGAGATTTCCTATGTTTCTACCTGTGCCCACTGCCTCTTGTCCTTTCACTGTGCACCATTGAGAGGAAGGCTCTATCTTCTTCTAGTGTTGATATGACTCCCCACCCAAAGTCACCTTTTTCTGAGGCTCAAGCTGTCACCATTCGCTCAGTTTCCCTCGTACCCCAGAGCCTCAACAGCCTCAACTCTTTGGTGGGTTCTCCCTGCCACGGCTGTGTGTTTTCTCACTGTGGAGAGCACAGGTTAGGATGCAGTGCCAGGTGCCATCTGTCCCCGGGAGGGAGTCAACTTGCTGGTGACCCTCCCTCCTCATGCGTCCCGGGACGCTGTTGGCTGATACCTGGGCTTTCCTGTGCTTTCCACCCAGGCAGGATTGTGGTGGCTGTGCAGCCCTCCCTTTGGGCTGGGAAGGTGCTAAAAAGAAGCAATCCCTTTGCTTTCTCCCTGGGCAGAACCTCAAACTGGACCAAGGCAAGTGCCTGCGCGGGGAACAGAAGAAGCTCCCGGGTGTGTGAGCTGTATTTTGACAGGATTCATGATATCTACTGGGCACGGGTGAGAGTGGTGGCCGGAAGCGAGCGGTCTGAGTGGGCCAGTTCCAGCGAGCTGCAGCTGTACAGAGACAGTAAGGACTGGGGAGCTCCTCCAGCTGGGTTCTTCCTGGGGGGCCAATGGGGAGAGATCTGATGGGATACAGTGGGAAAGCATATTAGGATACTGGAGGGAAAAGAATCAAGAGCCCTAACCAAAGGAAAGGAATGAGGTAGAGCTGCTGGAGGAGGGCTGGGTGAAGAGCAAAAGGAGACAGAGGAGACACAGTGAGGTGATGGATAGGAGGCACCAGGCCAGCAAGGCACCGTGAGAATTTGGGTCTCTGGGGAATGCAGCAAGATGGGATAGGAAAGAGGATATGCCTCCAGGCTTGGCTTTTGAAAGGCTCACCTTCCTCCCCTGTCATGGTCTGGGAGTTTTTGCCCCAGTAAGATGAAGCTGGCACAGGCAGGTGCAGGCAGGGGCAGACCCTCTGGTGATCCATTCACCCTGACTATTGTGTTTGCCAGGTGTGCGAATGTGCCTCTTCTCAGTCACAGACAGGCTGTTCTGTCCAAAAACCCTGGCAGTCTTTTGGAGCTAGAAAATTTTCAGGACCCTCCTTTGACCTCCATCACAGGGGTTGTTGCAATAAACTAAATATGTGAGCCGCTAAATGGGTTCTATGTTGGCAGCTTCTGTTCCCTTGTTCATTCCTTCTGCATACAACTGGCATGGAAGTGGGTGCATTCAGTTAGAAAGTGATTACTGGCCTTGGCAGTGGGTCTCCAGGCCCTGGTGGATGGCTCAGGGTTGAAGGTCTTAGCAGCAGGAGCTGGTTGTGCCACAGGTCTGTCGGTGTGAAAAGGAGGCAGAAACAGTGCTACCTGTCATGAAGACATGGTGGCTGCCATTCCTAGAGCTGGTTTCAGAGCCCAAAGTGCCATTAGGCAAGACCCGAGAAGCTTCTGTGCTCTGGGAAGGGAATGTAAGACAGAAAAATATAATTCATTTCTAGAGAAACAAGATGTCTGCCTTCCTTTGAAAGCCTTAATTTTCTATTTTTTTCCCTTCCCTACAGCAATTGTTGGTCCCCCCAAGTTGTCCTGGCTACTCCAGGATCAAATCCTCAGCGTAAACATCATCACACCACTCACTCCCTACCAGAGAAGAACTGGTTCCTACAAGCCAGTCGACCGAGTGCTGCTGAAGCTGTGGTACTGGCTGCACCTGTACGAGGGGGACCTGCTCGTCCAGCAGGTGTGTGGTAGCTAGGCAGGACCCAGAGGTGCAGGGCTTGCACAAGCTTTCCTGGTGCAGCAAAGCCATGGTCTTAGGTTGCAGTGGTGTGTGGGTGCCTGTGCTGCAGCCCTGCCCACACCTAGCTGTGCATGCAGGTGTGAGGTGCTCTGCACCCTCAATCTGGGGCTCCTGCCTCACTGAGGTGGGAGACCCCTTCCCTCTCCTGGGTAAGAAGAACTGGACTGGTTCTGTTCAGATGAAAGGTGATGTCACAGGTGCTTCAGGAGATGTTCTGGGACATGAACACCTCCTGAGGCAAATAACTGAGTGTTGGAGGGGCCTGGAAGGAGGGACCATGGGGCAAGTGGGATGTTGAGGCTGCACAGGGCTGTGGAGCCATGCACAAGGCTGACCTCAAGCTGCTGTGACCACCTGTCCCATCTGCTTTCAGGTGCCCTGCAAACAGAGCAGTGAGGAAGTGCCCTGCACCTTTGGACACCTGAAGCCTAGCACACAGTACTGTGTCCGGACAGTGGCTGCAGACATTGCCAGGGAGAGGAGCCAGGAGGTTGAGCAGTGCCTGGTGACTCCAGCAGGCCCTGCAGGTGGGAGGACTCTCACCAGCTCAGCTGGCACGGTTGCATCTCAGGTCCTGCTCACAGCACAAATTTGTGTGGAGGTGTGGGTCCCTCACCCCCAGCCACTGTGGGTCAGGGTTGTGGCTCAGTGCTGCCCAGTGGGGACTTCTCGTGGCAATGCTTTCTTGTCATCTACCTTGGGCTTGCCTCCTGAAACATCCCAGCCTGATATGGAAGGGAAACACTGATAGAGGGTGGGGTGGAAGGGATGTGCTTGAGCGACCCCTCAGCCTGCTGTGACCTCCTGGCAGGCTTTCCATGGGTCCTTGCCGTGCTGAGTGCCTTCTTCCTGCTGCTGCTAATAAGTGTGGCTGGGCTCTGCTTCATGCAGCTGCATGTCTTTCCCAATCCTCCAGAGACACGCTTCCCAAAAACACTGGTAAGTGATGATCCTCCTCCAGACTCCACCTCGTCTGTGGCCATAGCTGAGCCAGGGTTCCCTGCCTTTGCAGGGGCTCAGCATCTCCTTTTCTCCAGCTCTCATACCACCAAGCCCATTTTGGTACTCAAGTGCCTCCTTTGCTGTCTGAACCACTGTCCCCCAAGAAGAAGATACTGGTGGAGGGCATTGGCCAGCCATGAGTCACAGCAGAGGATGGGGCCTCAGACAGTACAGCCCTTGGTGTTCAGCATAGTTTGTCACCCCCAAGCTGGCAGGGCTTTGGCCAGCTGAGGCTGACCATGTCACTGCTTGTGTCCTTGCAGGCTCTCCAGAACAGCAAGCTGAGTGTGGCCATATGGGGGCCTCCCCTCCAGCTTGAGGAGGACCCACTGGCCCTGCTCCTGCAGACTGTGCTCCCCTCCCACAGGCCATCCACAGCTGGGCAGGCATCAGCCATGGTCCCACAACTCCTCCAAGGCCTTGCCCAGGATGCGAGTGGCTACTGTGCCAATGGGTTTGGGCCAGACTGCCTTGAGGGAAGGGACCCATCCTGCACCCACAGCCAGCTGGGGCACACCTTCGATTGCCAGGTCCCCTCACAGCTGGAGAAGGATGGGGAGGCAGGTGATGGGGATGATTTGCCAGAGCAGCTGGTGCTCGTGGAACTGACTGGAAACAGCTACAGAGGTGAAAGGGACAGACAGATACCTGAGATATGGCTCCCCCTGCACCTCCAGCTTTATTCTAAATGCCAGTGCCCAGTCCTAGGAGCAGGCAGCCACCTTCCTCTGCCCGTGCCAAGCAGAAGCTGCAGCCAGGAGTACCTGCAGGAGAGTCTTCGCGCAGCTGGGCACTGGATCCAGCTCAGCTCTGTGAAGATCCCGGCCAGTGTGGAGGAGGAGGGAGGGCAGCTCCTCTGTGCTCCCCAGCTCCTGCTTGGCGGCAGAACTGAGCCAGAGCACAGTGACAGCACCGTGCAGCGAGGCTACTCGGAGCAGGCAAAACCGTGTGTCTCAAGCCCCTGCCAGCTGCCCCCCTCGCCCCGCAGCGTCCTGCGGGCAGTTGCCTTCTCCGGCTACGAGCCACGTGCCTCCTGTGGCAGTAAGCTATAGCGAGTGGGGCACCCCGACTCCAGCTCCCAGCAGAGCCCAAGGCAACACCCGGGCTCCCCAGCCATGACGGCTGCCTGTCCCAACCTGTTGGTGCCAGGCTGGGGATGGAACTGGGGCAGGGTCCCAAGGGCAGGCAGAGGCATATTCCGGGCACAGCCGCCAAGGATGGGCGGGATCCAGAGCTTTCCTCTGGAAGTTTGGTGCTCTTGAGACACAGCATAAGGAGCAGGGACCAAAGCTGAAGCCCCAAAACTCTTATCTATTTATCTGTCTGTGTGCATGTATGGTAGAGTATCTGTAATAAAGTAACACTCATATATACATATATATTTATAAAGCTCTTTAATGAAAAAAATGTTGGGGTTTTTACATCTGTGAAAATGTTGATTGTGGGCTGGAGTTGTTTTTAAATATCACTAATTTGTTATAGAAAACTGGCATCCTATTCATTGCATGCTATTCTATTCATTGCATACTATTCTATTCATAGTATACTATTCATTGTTTCTGTGTTACAGACCCAGCATGGCCCTTCCCTGTGCAGCAGTCAGGAAAGGCATGGGGGTAAACTTGGGGTCTTCCTGGCAGAATATTGCACCCATAATCTCTGTCTTGCTCTCCTGTGGGAAAAGACTGTTTTTTAGCACCTTGGGAATATTATCATCATCATCAATATTATTATTAATATTATTATTACTCCTGATGCCAGCACTGGGGTGATTTATGGCTGAGAAGCCCTGCTCTGTGGTTGTCACTTGGGATGTGTTTTGAGGCTATGTCTGAAGCCACAGAGGCAAGGGGAAACCTCCTTGTACTGTGTCGTAGGCTGGGATCAGTGGAGTCAAAATGCAGTGACAAATCCAGGCTCTTGGACTCACAAGAATTACTCTGGATCTGGGAACAGGTGAGAAACTGGTGTCTAGTGTCAAGGCAGCTGGTGGAGGAGATGGAGGTACAGTGCTGTCAGGCTTGGGGAGCTTTTGGGGCTGTGCAGGGCCATGTTCCAACCCTGTGTGTCACCCCTGATGCCCCAGCTATGTTCCATTCCTGCCTCGTACTGCAGGCTGACCCCTGTAGCCCACAAGGGTCCGTGAGGGAGCAGAGGTCCACCTGCTGTTTAGGGAGGACTCCACATCTCATGCCCAAAAGAAGCCATGACTCCATGGGAAGCTCATGACTGGAGCAAGCTCCCAGCAGGCATTAAAAATAAAAAATAAAAAAATAATAAATAAAAAAAAAAGAGAGAGAGATAGTCCTAAGAGCTGCTTGAGGAACACACAATGTATTACCCATATGCTTTTTGCTACCTCTGAAGTTGGTGTCCAGTTGCCATCTCCTTTGTCCCTCACAGTCTCTGAACTGCCTCAAGGTCATGGTCAAGCCTACATGCCTGCAGCCCTGTTTGATCAATTCTCTCATCCCCATAGCCCACAGGGCCTCCAACCCCACGCCACTCTGGAAGGTCACCGCATGGTCACAGCACCTGCAAGGCACCTCTCAGGAGGAGCATCAGTCAGAGCTGCTGCTTGTGCCACAGGCTCTGGGCAGGAGCCACATCCCGGGCAGTAGCTTGTCCAAGCCCAGCAGAATGTCCATCGTGCTGCTCCAGCCCAGTCCTGGGTGCTTTGCCAGGACATGGGATGGGTGCAATGGGACTAGACCGGCTCCCACAGCTGCTGTACTGTGGGAGCTGGGCTTGCAGTGGGGCACGACTGGTGCTCTGATCACAGCCAGGTCTCTGCAGGTCAGCAGAAGATCAGCTCTTTCCTGAGTCTGTGGCAGGAAAAGGGTGCTAGGGTCCCCATGGGTGATTCAGGAGTCACTTACTGCCAGCAGGGGCTTGCCCTGGACTAGGGGTGGTTGAACAGCTGAAATGTTTCCATTCATATGAAAGAGTTGTTCATGGGGAGTGGAAAAAGGCAGAAGGCTTGTGACATTTCAAGATGCCATTCAGCAGCTGAAGTTTCCGAGTGGATGCAAGAGGGGGGTTCTGCTTTGCCTTGGAGGTGCAAGCAGCAGGCAGGTTTTTGCAGAACCACAGAGAGAGAGCACAACATTTGCTGCAGGGTAAGGTCTCAGCATGTCCCAAGAGAGACCTGTCACCTGGTAACCTGCAGGGCCTGGGTGGAGTGTCTGAATTAGATCCCACTTTGGTCTACCGGGCAGGTTGTTATGTGAACAACCTGACCAGGATAGGACTGTGCTGGAGGATGGACCTGGTAAGGGGTAAGCCTCCAGTCTCAGGCAAGACCACAGCCCCAGGCAGGCTGCACAGAACACCGGACCAGTCCCTCCACCACCACTCCAGCCTCAGTCATGTGCATACAGCAGGGTCCTCGCTCAGCATTCCATGCTCCATCCACAGCCCGGAAAAGGCTGAGCAAGTGACTGGGCCTTAAGCACCCAGCCCACCCTACAGCACCATCATCTCAGAGGTCAGATGCCATCTCTGGTGCTGGCCTCGAAGCCATTGCACGGTGCTGTGCCTGCAGGTACTGGTGTGGGGGCTGGTGAAAGCTCTGAATCACCAAAATTGGCTGTTCCTGCCTTCTCTCTGTGGTGTTTTCAGATTCTGCTGGTGCCAGATCAAAGCAACAAGAGGGATGCCACTGTAAACAGCTCTTTGTTAGAAACAGTGGGTTTAGAACTGTGCAAGAGCATATTTCTTATTACTAATACTCAGAGAGCAGAGCTCTTAGCCTATGAAAGAAGAGCACAGTGGAAAATTGCTCTTTGGGGGCTAATGGGGCTTTCACAGTCACTGAGTGGGAACCATTGTGCCTGACAGCCATGAGAGATGTGGTGGCCCCTGAAATGATGGGGGAAAATCAAGCTCATATATTTTGCAGGCTGCCAGTACCCAGGACCATCTGCATTTGCCTTTGAAAACCGTGGGAGGCAGAACTGGAAACAGCAGGGCCGGCTCTGACCCTGTGCCCCCCCTGCTGTGTCTGCTCTCTCTCCTGTCTGCCACTGCAGCTGCCCTGCCACTTCTCTGGGACAGCCCAGAGCCACCCCAAATCCTCACCAGACTGGCCAGAGCCACTGCAAGCACTGTCCAGCACATCTGTGTATATGGCAAAGACCTGATACTTCACTGAGGCCCTGTCACTCAGCCTCCCTTTGAATGCTGCCTTTGTGATGGGTCTGTAGCTCTAGGTAGGTCCCTGAAGCAACACAGAGCAGCAGCATCAGAGCTGTCCTGCTGGACCCCATCCTTCAGCCCAAAAAGGCTTTGTGGGTTGACAGGTCTGAGCTGCAACATCCAGCCACTGACTCCTGCTGCACCTCCTTCTCAGTGATCTTAGCTGCTTGGCTTGGTCAGGACCGCCACCAGGATGTGGGTGGGGACTGTGAGAGCCCCAAAAGGTGGAGCCTGAGTGTGGTGTGTTTGAAGGATGTGCATGAAGAGGGCTGCAGAGCTGACAGACTGCAGAGAAGTGAACTTGGTGGCTCAGACCTGTGTTGTTTCTCTCCAGGCAGGAGCTTTCCTGCAATTCAGTGGATCAGGGCCCAAGCACGGCGATTGGGATGTTCAGGTCACGCCAGGGGACTGTAGAGCAAAACTGGTCCTACTTCATGTGCTGGCCTGGGAGTGCCCTCACCTGGGGATGCACGACAAGTGTCTGCACTCAGAAGGTGCCATAGGCACCGTGACAGAGTCATTTATCACCCACCTTGGTCACCAGGTCCCCTTACTCCCCTGTGTTGTCCTCATCGCTTACCACTGCTTTTCCCAGTTCTGTGACATATGGCCAGTTCTTGTGCTCCCCATCCTTCAGATGCATGTCAGGGGATTTCTGGTCCTGCAGCCTATGGGAACGGCAGCTCAGTTCAACACTTTCCCACTTCCTGGCACTTCTCCAGTAGCTCTGCCCCCTAGGATCATTCATGCTCCCAGTGACAAGACAGGACCGGCAAGCTGCCCTCTGGGTTGGGTGCATATTGGCTCATGAGGCACTCTGAGTTTGGGGGGGTTCTGTGTTTCTGAGTCATGGCACCACTGAATCCTTCTGTTTTCTGGAGGATGGAAAACAGGGTAGATACAGATTTTTGTTAGGAAAAAAGTCCCAGCTGGGTGGCGTGCCCACTTGAAATGGATGATAGCTTCATCTCAGCTGTTTCCCAGTTGTATCCATGCCTGACAGATGGGGAGTGGCAAGCAGAGGTAATCAGTGATGTCCGAATAATGCACCTTCAACCACTCCATGAGAAATGAAAGCCTCTCTTTTGTGGTCAGTGGGGTCACGGTCAGCCTCATGATTAAACAATAGATGCTTGGGCTGCTCAGTATCCTCAAGATGTCCTGTCTTCTTTAAGAAAATCCCAGCATGATGTCCCACTCCACAAGATGAGAGGACACGAGACTGAGAAACATGGATCTCATGCCAAGACTTCAGAGGGACTTTCCATGTAGCACCTACGAAGCAAGTACTGTTCAACCCGTCTGAGCCCCAGTCTCGGTGCAGGTAAGAAAAGGCACAGAACAAGTTGTCCTGTCTCTTCTCCTCCATGAATAGCACCCCACATCAGCTAAGCTCAGCTCAGTTCCTGAAAGCTTAAAATCTTCTTGTGCCTGTCAGTCACTTCCCCAGTGCCCTCAGGAAATGTGGTGCTCAGTAAGGTAGGGCATGAGCTGCAGTCACAGCAAGAAGGGCCTGGCTGAGGTCACCAGAAGGATCCATTCCAGATGGATTTCTCTGAATTAAAGCCTTCCAGGGGAAGAGAAGTAATTAGAAGCAATTCCAGTTGGGTAATAGCATGGTAATTTGAAGTCAGGGGCAAAAAACAAGATCACTAATGGGAACTGGAAAAACCTCAACACAGGAGAGCTGGGCCAGGTTCCAGCTGACACAGCCAGTGGCTGGGGGCTGCCTCTGTACCTGCAGCTTTAGGAAGAGTGTGCACTGCCTCAGCACTGTTCTCTCAAAAAAGCCATCTTTCATGACCTTGTCTCATGGATGGTGCTTTGCAACACTGGTGCACCAGCCTCCATCACAGTCTGCCTTTTTTTCCAGAGAGCAAGGCTCTCCAAAACTCCCCAGACCCCAGTACTTGCTCTGAATTGCACCACTTTCCTGTTGCTGTGAAGCCCAGCCTCTCCAGTCTGCAGGGGTTTGCTGGCCTGAATGCCCCCAGGAATATTCCCTGCATGATCCCAGCCAAGGAGTTTAGGATTACATCAGCCACCTGGAGCTCACAGACACATCCTCCAGAAGGGAGAACTGCGCAGCCAGCTTCTGGGATGAAGGGGAGAGGTTCCTCCAAATGCCAGCAAGGTCAAATACTGCTCCAGCAAGGAAGCTATTGGCAGCAGAGGATAAGCTTTGTCACTGGCTGAGTCCTGTCTCCAGGAGTGCAGAGAGTGCATTGAGAATCAGCTTGGAATGCCCTGATGCCCAAAGGCTTTGCCACTGCCCTCTTGCTGCCATGAGATGTGAAAGGAGCAGAAGACATGTGGTAGCCCTCAGGGAGGAAGATCGCGCAAAAAGGAAGCATGGATCCACATATTTTGTCCAAACTTTGGCCTCATGTTCTCTTCTGATCAACTTCCAAAACCAACCAGCGTTAAGCTGCCCAACTTTCCACAGCACTTCCCTCTGACACAACACAGCCATTGTGAACAGCAGAGCTTCTGAAAAGCCAGACCTTGTGCTGATCAGCAAGGAGAAGTGCCAAGTCCTGCCTCCAGGAAGGAAAAGTCCCAGGCACCAGGACACATTGGGCGGACTACAAGCCAGTGATCCAGGCCATAGAAACTGCAGCTACAGCTTCACTTCTGCTAAATCTCAGAGGAGTTTCCACTGCAGGAAAGTCCCCTCCACTCCACAGCATCCTCTATGCCAGCAGCCTTGGCACCTGGCTGACAGCACACCAGAAAGTCATACTAAAACATAGTTTATTGCTGTTCTTAGTTTATAAAAACCAACAAACCAAAACCTGTTAGTTACAAATCCAATCCCCAAACGCAGCGCTATCTGAGGCAGGCTCGCAAGGACACACACTTTTAGTGCAAAGAAGAAAGTGGCAGTGAGGGCTGAGGGGGCTCTGCTCGCTTCAGTTCCCACAGAACCCACTGCACTCACTGTACAGTATTGATTTGCCCTGGGGCTGATTAGGGAGGGCTGGCTGAATTCTCAAGCTCTGGTGGGAGTCCTGGGGGAGCTGGAGGTGTCAGAGGGGGAACATAGGATGTCATGACTGTGCAGAGCAGCTTTGACGCCTCATGTCAGCGACACAGAATGTGAAGGCATGCTGAGCCAAGGGGCACTGCCAACAACTTTCCACAGAAAAAAACTAGTTGCTGTCTGTTCTCCTAGGCTTTCCAGTGTGGAAACTAAACGTGTGCCCTACCCTACAGCTGCTCCCAACCTCAGGTGCCAGAAGTGTTTGTGGGAACTAGCGGGGTATGGGAGCTAAAGCATGGCTGCACCCTCTGCACGGTTCTGCAAGGCACAGAGGCTTCTGAGCTGGGAGGAGCCACACAGGACCTTGCAGCCAGCAGCATGTGGCCCTGGGCACTGGCAATCGTGGGAGAGATGCCCTGTTCCTCAGCCCTTCATCCTCAGGCCCTTTGCAGGTCCCCTGACCCTTTGTTTCCTCCCGTACCTTGTCCTGGCACTGTTGCACCAGGCATCACCCCCAGCACCCACCTACCCCCCTGTCCTATGGGGAGTCAGTCCCATGTCACAGCCCTCAACATTGAGCACAATTTTTCACTGCAGTGAGCTGCCAGGACAGAGCTTTTCCATATCTTCAGAGGGAGCTGATGTCTTGTAAGAGAGGGCTGCCCAAATGCCAGCCCCAGGTGCTGAGCAGGTTGGCAACAGGCGAATGCAAACAGCTCCAGCCCTGGGATGCCAGGACAAGCACAGGATGGTTGGGACCACACAGAGCTGACAGATGGGGATGGGGAGGCGGGGCTGGCCTAGCCATCTGGGGATCTCATCTCTTCCATTAAAGCACCACTGCAGGAGGCTAGTGCTCAGCTTTTCCCATGACATATAGTCACAGGCTGTGAGAAACATTTTTGGAGAGTAGGGATGCAGCTACATCCATGGAAGCAGTGTATACATGTGATAGCACTGCTGGTGCCCAGGGGTTTCAGCCAGTGGCACGGAAGGAGGGAGCAGTGGCAGGAGCTGTGAAGCAAAGTGCTGTTCCTGAAAGGCAGGAGCTAGCGATGCTGTAAACCCTCTCCAGTCTCTCTATCAGCTGGTTTTGGTTGTGTCAGGACTGCAGAGTTGGAGGGGTCAGCCAGGGCAAAGCTGCCATCCCACCCCACCCAATGGTTAGGTCATCTTCCTGGCAACGCTGGCATATGTGTACTCAATCTCCTCATCTGCAGGACAGGTGTGATTGAACTCATCACAGGCATAGGCATTGTTGAGGTAGCGCCAGACGCCCGTCATGTCCTCTGGGATCTCGAAGTCACGGTACTTTTTTGCTGCAATCTAGAGGAGAGTGAAGGAGAAGGAGGCTGAAACTTGCAAGACTTGGGGGAGACTCACTCTTTGGCTTCGGCAGGGGCACCCCCTGTCCACTCCTCTTGGAGCAGGTGCCCCCCTACCCTGGCGCTGGGGGCTGACAGCATTACCTTGATGATATGCAATTTTGGCAGGAGGTTGCAGTCAGCCAGAGTCAGATGGTCTCCATCCAGGAATTTCCTTTTGGAGATGGTGATGTCCTCCACACTGTCCTGGTCAATCTCCTCTGGGAGAGGAGTGTTCAGGTAGACGTCCAGGCGCTGAAACTCCCGCAGCAGGGCCTTCTCAAAATCTGGGAGGGCAGGAAACCGAGAGTAGTGAGTGTGTGCCCTGGGCTCCCAAGCAAGCTTTAGGCTGGGTTTTGCAGAGAGGGCAAAAGCCCTCAGGGCCACACCATCGGGAGACAACCTTGACTCTGGCCAGTCTCCAGTTCCCAGGGGACTACAGCAGCCTCACCCCATGCTCTGCTGTTATCCCTGTGGAGGGAGCAGAGAACTGTCTTTATCCTTCCCCTCTGCCCCTCCACTTCCCAAGGAGGCTTTGATGAGGCAGACAGCAGGAATCTTAACCCGATGGCAGGATTTGCCAACAGACAAAAGCATTTCTTCTGCTGCAGCGTGGTTGACTAGAGTCCAGCAACCCACAATCCTTACTGATATTTGCTTCTTTGCGTGGGTTCTTGATGTATGCTGAGAACTTGGCAAAGATGTCACTGCCCACATCGAAGGACTCCTTGTACTTGGGGCTCAGGTGTGGATACCTTGAACAAGACACTTATGTCAGTGCAGGCAGAGATGGAGCAGGGATGCAGCAGGGATGCAGCAGTGTCAGTTCCTGGGCCATAGAGCCCAGGACTGGTACTGGAGGATGCAGGGGACGTTCAGCTGGCTATGGGAGAATCATGATGATGTGAATTACTGCAGCAACCACCCTGTGAGCTTCTATCCTGTGTCTTCTATCCTGGGTGTTTGCCAGGAGATAATTTCAGGGCAGATACTCCACAGTCAGGGGACACTGGTGGCAAAGGAGCCGCAGAGCAGAACTCTGCCTGCAGGCAGTTCTGGCCCAGCCCAGAGGATGCACATTGGCACAGAGAGGTCTCAGGAAGCCAGAAACTCCCATAACTTCCTCAGGAACTGTCTTCTATTTGCTGACATGTCCCAGGGTGTGCTGCAACGGCAGACACGTTCAAGGAGGCAGGTGACAAATGCATTTGAGCTTCCTCTTCTGCAGCAGCATAGGGGCTGCAGCCACACAGGGCATGGGGGAGGCTGGTTTGGGGGGCTCTCCAGTGAGCTTAGGGAAGACCACCCCCCAGGCGCCCTATGGGCCACGTGCATTGCTACTGTCAAGCAAGGGCATTTGCTTTCACTCAGCTGAGTGCACTGAATATAAACAAGCAAAGGGGTCTCGCATTCACTTCTACCTCAACACCAGCTGCTGCAGACAGTGACAAACCCAGCAGTGCCAGGATCCCTGCAGGGACCTCCCCATCGTTCCCCCTCTGCCCCCAGAGTGGGGGTGCAATGGCTGGTGCATTTTCTGCCATTGTTTTCCATTCCTGTCATCCCCATGCCCTTCCTGGTGGACCCAGCCCCTCAGCATCGAAGGCCCTGCCCTGCAGAGCAGGCTCAGGGGCTGGCAGGGCATCCATCCACCTGGGCTGCCCTGGGGCACCTCCTGGCACCCTGCCTCAGTTTCCCCATCTGCCAAGCTCTGGACAACACTGTGACAGGCCCTGAAATGGAGAAGGAGTGAGTTTGCAGTTACGTGGGTGGACCCAGGGTCTGCTCCAGGAACTCCTCAATCTTGATGAAGTCTGTTTTCAGCTCCTTGTTGAACAGCAAGAAGGGTGGGTTGGTGCCCGGTGCTAAATCTTTCAACTCTTCAGGTTTCCTGGAGCAGAGGAAACAAGCTGGCTCAGAGCCTGTAGCACATCTGCCTCCACCAGCCCCCAAGGAAAGTGGCCATGGCAGAGGTGGATGCTAGGAGGGGGAACAGGACCAGGAACATCCCCAGCTCTGCTGACTTTGGGGAGCTGACAAGTGCTCCCCAGCCTCTGGATCTGCCCAATGCTGCCTTCAAGTCATTCTCACACCCAGCAGGACAGGGAGTCTGTAGGCCATGCACACTGGCAGGTGGCCCAAGTCCGAGCTGGCCCACTCTTGCACCCCTAGTGAGGCGGGCAGTTTGTGGGCAGCAACTGTCCCTCTGCAGTGACATACTGCCTACAGAGCAGGCAGGGGGAAGAAGTGCTGATGGGGGAGCTGAGCAGGTTGTGTCTCAGCCCATTGCTAGCCCAGAGCTTCAGTGCCACCTCACCTGGTCATGTCCACCGTGGTGACATTGAACTTGACCCCTTTGAGCCAGAGCACCATGAAGAGGCGCTGGCAGAAGGGGCAGTTTCCAATGTTTTCTCCATCCAGACCAGCCTGCCAGGAAAGCAGAAAAACGAGAATTTATCCCCTCCACAGACAGGATGTCTGGAGCTGAAGAGCCACTGGGCACAGCAAGCTGCAGGGAGCCCCTCCCAACTCCGGGGGAGGCTCAGCTATAGGACCCACCCTGAGCCATGGCCCTGAGGGCCACTGGAAAGAACATAAGAGCATACTCAGGATGCCAGGGGTCAGATCCTTCCCAGAAATGTGAGATAAAGCCAGGAGGAAGTGGAGAAGGAGGCAGGGGGAGAAGGTGGAGGGTAATTACTAATGTATGGGGAGGAAGGGAGGGTCCACTTGGCCAGGAGGCCAGGCTGGAGAGAGTGGAAGAAGGGAAATGAGCTCATGTTTGCCAGGAAAAGAGCAGTTTGTTTTCATGTACTGTTCACATCTGCCTCTGGTCTTGTGTGTGTTTAACAAACCCAGACACAATGTCCCCAGGCAAGGAACCAGCCAGCAGCCTGCCCCAGGCTGGGTGCAGAGGGTTGTGCTAAACAGAATTTATGCTGGCATCCCACACAGCACTGGGAGGAAACAGAGATGAGTGTCATCTGCTAAAGGAACCCCTTTCAGCCCCTCTGAATGAGCACTGCCGCAGGCAGAGTGAAACACATTTCTTTGCTATGTAGCAGCTGGAAATGTCCTTTGCAAAAACAACTGCAACACCTTAGGAGTTCAGCAAGAGGATATGGCAGGTTCCCCTGTTCACAAAAACTGGCTGAGATGTTGCTGTGAGATGGAAGTTGTGCTGTGGTAAGAGGTAAAATGGCTCACAGGAACTACCGGGTTCCGAAGCTGCACATGAACTGTGGTGCTCTGGCTCATGTGGCCACCCTGCCCTGGCAGGAAGGAGCAGCACAGCCCACGTCAGCCCCTTCACAGAGAGATGCTGCTCCCATGGAGCAGTGTGTGGTGGGATATGAGCCTTAGTGAGACAGCTCTGCGCTAAGCCTTGATATCTGATAGTAAGCTGAAGTCCTGAAGCTAAGCAGGAGGATGATGAGATTTAAGAGGATCTGGCAGACTCAAGTAGCAGCAAAAACCTCCAGACTGGGCACCTGGACATGGCTCCAAGGCTCGCACCTCTTTTGGGATCCAAAGACAGGATGGCTGTGGAGACCTGTGCCTGGGCCAGGTTCTCCTGGGCTGGAGGTAGGTAGGTGCTACAAGTCACCACAGACACCCAAAAACCTGTGGAGTCTGGAGTGCTCAGCTTCTCTGGGAAGAGAACACTGACATCAAACTCACCTTAAGGGGGACTGTAAAAGGATCAAAAAAACCCCTCAATATTCCAGATAGCAAGCTGGAGCAGAGGATCTGTTTTTCTGTCATGCCAAAACCTTTTAGTCCTTACAGAGGAAAGAAAATGACTTTTGACAAGTATTTTTTATGCTCAGCTGTCATGAAATTACGTCACAAAATCTGAGGAAGGAAATGGGGACCGAGAAACATTGATTCCCTACGACGTGCCCAACAGTGAAGCTTAATCAACACCTGAAGTTGGTCAGTCTATTTTTTCACTCGACAGTCTATTAATAGAAAATACTCCCAAAGGGGCTACAGCTCAGGAACATCCTGTGTCATTAATAGGAGCAGAGCTTCTTTAGAAAGGTGTGAACCTGGGTCTCAGACTTCCTTTGAAGGAGCTGGAGGGGAGAGTCAGAGAACAGCCTCGAGTGCTGCCCACGGTCAAGAGCACAGGACATTTCTGCTCCCCTCCCCAGAACCCCTGCCACCTATGACCCAAAACTACAGCTATTCTTTGGTGCATCTCCAGAATCAACAGCTCAGCAAATGCTTTTGTGGCTGCCTACCATGAGGACCAATGCTTTCCTCTCTGCTCTCCCTTCCAGCTGCACTCTCTTCAACTTCTCTGGCCTGGCACAAGGCTGGGAATGAGAGGGCTTTAATTTGTCCTGTTGTCCCCCTAGGAGCTGTTGTGCTGAGCCAACAGCTCCTGAGCAGCATGGAGTGGAGGGAGTCATTGCTCTTCACTTCCTTCCTCAAAGTGCCTCTGCTGCTCCTCCAGCTGCACCTGGAACTGGGGTGGGGGCACAGGCTGGCATTCCTCAATCTTTTGCCCTCAGATGATCGATAAACCCAGCATGGACTAGCAGAATCTCTGGGAGAGTTGCAGGCTTCTAGCCCTAACTCTCTGAGGCATCACTAGGCTGCACAGAGCATTGAAATCCCAACACTACTTGGCAGTTCCTGTGGTTTCTGCATGGTGAAACAACCTTAAATGCGGTGGGAGGAGGGAACAGCTTTGCCTGCTTGGGGCACTGCTAAATATTCAGCTCCCATGGGACCTGCCACAGTTCCTACAGCCACCCTGAGAGCAGGAAGCAGCTAAATGCCTGGTGGAGCTGCAGAGCAGAGCCTCCTCCCATGCAGGTAGAGCCTCCCAGCTGGAAAGGATGCTCTTGCCAGAGACGTGGCTGAGTGAGAAAATGCCAACCTCTTGGGAACCACCCACGCCAACTTCAGGATAAAGCAGGAGTTGCTCTGCACCCTGTCCATCCTTACCATGGTAACTCCAGCATTGGCCAAAGTGAAAGTCAGGCAGAGTGCCATGCCATGCCATGCCATGCCATGCCATGCCATGCCATGCCATGCCATGCCATGCCATGCCATGCCATGCCATGCCATGCCATGCCATGCCGTACCAGTAGGCACTCATGGGAGCACCAGCTTCCACCAGCATGATTTACAGTTGTCACTGTTCACAGCAACAGCTGTGTCTGGGGCGTTCCCAGCCCGGGGAGGTGCTGATGGCACAGAAAGGTGCCTGTCAGCAGCTAGAGCCTCTCTGTCTTTAGTAAAGCTGGATCCTGAGTGCTGGGAAGAGGAGGCACACCATCAACTTTTCTGTGAACAGACAAGCCAGGACGGTTTTTTCACGCTAAATTACAGCACAGGGGAAGTCCTGATGATGCTGCTGGTTTTCTGTTTCACTTCCCTCTGAAAACCCCCTAGAATGTGCTGCTGCCATTGCAGTCACCTCGTGTATTGTTTTCTTCTCCAGCCATCCCAGGGAGAAGTGTTAAGCAGAGAATTTAAGACTTAGATTACTTTTACCAAGAATATGCTTGTCCAGATTCAGTTCAGCCAAGCTCAATGTCCAGCAAGAAGTGCTGTGGCTACAATTTCGGCAAGGGAATGAGGGAGATCTCTCCTAGGAAGGCTCAGATTATCCTTTCTAGCAAGTATGTTTAACTGCTACCCAAGTAAGGCACCATTCAGTGCCTAGAACTGGTGGGTGCCTGTGCCAGGGAAGCCAGTGCCTCTGGCCCAGTCCTTCTGGGCACCAAACTGCCCCCAGGAGGAGAGCAATGAAGCCCATGGACCTGAGTGGCTACATAGAAATCACCCCTAGTCACTGTCACTTGACAGCATGTCCCAGGTCCCCCCTGGCATTGCTGTGGGCATATGCATTACCAGCCACCAGCTTTGGCTGCTCTCTTTTTGCACTGCCCATGGCCGCTGCAGATATTTTGAACTTGAGTATTAAAATATTCCAATGAAACAATTCAGAAAATTGCTTAACAGGGAAAAAACAGAAACCATTTCCATCAAATGCCCTTCTGTGATGCTGCCCCATCTCACCCACATGTGGACTCCCACACCAGTTCCCCAAGCCGTCTATGCTCATTTCATAACCCTGCTCTCAGAAGAAGCTGAAGTGGCTGCTCCCAGCTCTCCTGCTTGCTGTTCCCAGGCTGGGGCTTGTCTTTTCTGGGTTTTGAGAAGCATATGTGTTCCCACTCCTTCATTATGCTGCTGCCAGCAGTGGCACTTCTCTGGGGTGCACAACCATCACAAGACCAGGACATGTTTCAAATTGCTGGGTGTGACATCCCACAGTCCCCACACCAGTGCGGGGTCCCCCCATTTGGGCAACCATTTAGCCAGCCTCTGTGGCAGGTGACACTGAAATTGACACCCATCTCCAGTCTCACAGAACATTAAGATACCCGTGAAGTTCCACCACCTGCACCCAGCTGGATCTTGGTGAGGATGAGCCAAAGAGTCATTGCCCCCCCCGAGACCCACCTTCACAAACAGCTCGATCTCAGGCTCATTGGTGGTGGTGTGCTGCCGACTGTCCATCGTAGCAGTGTGGGGAGGGACCACTGGCTGCACGCTGTTGTGGTGAATCAATCTGTCCTTGCAGAGCTCTGATGGGGGAAGGCTTTCAGAGGGCTGGTGGCTTGGGCCTCTTGGCTGCTCTTACTCCACAGAGAGCTGGAGCTCACACTTTCCTTCCTTTTGAAAAAGGGAGGAGCAATGGGGTGTGGGCCAGGACCCGCCAGCAAGGGGAGGAAGCTGCAGGGCCTCTCAGACGTGACTCAGCACGGGTCTATCTGGTCACATTCAGAGTCTATCACACTCCTCCAGTGCCTCCAAGCAGTGGGCTGGCATCCCCAGCACCTCTGCTGTCCACAGCACCGCTGCTATCTCTTCCCAGCTGGGAGCAGGGGTTTACAGAGGAAGTGTCTTGCCTGTTGCTCCTCCTGCTGCTCCAGTCTTGGCCCTTTGCCACTCTCCCACCCTCAGGCTCATGTCCGGTGCCCCAGAACTTTATCAATTTGGAGTGAACCTGGCTGACATTTTCACCGCCTCCTGTGGCTGCATTATGACAGGGAGCCGCCCAGAGAGAGGGTACAGCCCTTCTCCCAGCCCACCACCCTTGGGGCATCCATGCATGGGCTCTTCTGAGCACCCCTTTCTGCAAGGAGTTGGGCTGCGCAGGGCAAGGGCGCAGGGAAGCTGAGTGGAGCAGCCTGGGCAACTGTCACTGACTTTTTGAAGCTGGGGCATAGTCCACGGGTGGGAAGGATTGCAAAACAGCTAAGACAAGAGATAAAAGATGCTGAAGCATGCCGGGGAGCAGTGAGGAACCCCAGAGTGCCCCTGGCAGCTGCCCAGCTGCATGGTGCTTGGCAGGATGGCAGGATGGGATGTCTTCAGGCTGACCTTCAGTAGGGCCCCATTCCTGGAACTGGGCTGTTTTGCAGGAAGGATGAACAGCTTGCTTTCCTCCCCAGGATGGGAGGGAACTATTTGCTGTCAGATCACCCTGGCTGCAGAGACAACAAAGACAACTTCCCAGGACATGTAGGCTTAACTCTTAGGCAAGACCTGTCTCGCACCCCCAGATCACATAGCTGGTACCGTTGCACAAAATGGGGATCCCCAATGCTTGACTGAGCTCACCTCTCCAGGTTGGTTAAGTTCCAACTTTCCTCAAATAATCACACCCTGATCAGACAGCAATCTCACTCAAGGCAATTAGGATGGGAAATGATTTTGCAGACCCGTGGAGGAGGCTCCCCTCAACGAAGATGTTTCTCCTGGTTGGGCTACACAGCCCAGAGTGGTGCTAACACTGGGGGTTGTAGGGGTGGAGAGATGGGGGGCCATTTTTTTCCTGCTCCATCAAAACTTTGGGATAATTTGGGACCCTACTCAATGGAACAGGGCACTCTCACTCACACTCTCATGATCAAGTGGTATGTATTGATGGCTCTGTGAGTGCCCCACAGGGCCATAGCATCACCCTCATCACAAGCTTGACGTCCACCACCCAGCTCCTGCTGTGGACCCCAGGTGATGTGTGCCAGTCCCCACTGCTGCCACAGCCTCCCCCAGCTGCCCCTGCCTGGGCAATGCTGAGCCTCTGGGAGCTGGGATGGCTCCTGGCACTGCCAACTGCTGCTGTCTCTGCTGATCTCAGCTGGGTGCCGAGACAGCAACTCCAGTCCATGGCATTTCCCTCCAGCTAAAGCAGCAGGCAGGAATTTAAGTCCTGCACGTGGGAGGCAACATAAAACACGGTGCCCTCCTCACAAGGTTCCGGAATGCTCAGTACCCAGCCCCACAGAGGCTGTGGGGCAGAAACATGGCAGCAAAGAGATCCCTTCCCACACTGTTGGGTGCAGGAAGGGTGTTTGTCTTTTCTGCAGGAACAGCCACCTGGGAGGCAGTTCATGGAGCCCTTCCCTTCCTCCTCACGGAGCGAATGGCCGGACATTCGCTGAGATTGAGATTACAGCACACATGGTATCTGGATTTCTGTCTCACTATGTCTGGGAGAAAGCTGGAGGCAGTTTGGAAACCTTGCCAAGACCTGTTCCTCTGCCCAGGGGGAACAGAGGTGGGAGGGAAGGGGCTGCCAGTTTCTCTGCAGGATTGGGATGTCAAGGCACGGCTCACCCATAACAGGGTGTCTTGGGGGAAGTGTTCCTGTGCTGAGAGTGATCCAACTGTCCCGAGCAGCCTCTGGATCTGGGCAGCAGGCTAAGAGTGAGTGCACATGTGCCCGCCCAGCCTCGGGACTTCAGCAGGGCAGAGAAGTGAGCCATTGTCCCTGCGCAGAGGCCCCAGCTGGTACAGGCTGCCGGGTGGGACACAGTGGTTGTGCCATGGCTGGACTGGTCTGGCCAGCAGTAACCGTGGTCCTCCTCTGCTTTGCTGTGCGTCTGGAGGCCAGCCCGGAGCTCTCCGGTGAGTCAGGGTGAAGGCGGGGAGGAGGGGGATGCTGAGAACTGCACTGGTGTGATGGGAGGGCAAAGTGACAGCAGGTTGGTGGGGTAGGGACAAATGAGGTATAAACCACAGCAGGCCAGAATGAGTTTCCCCAAAAGGCTGGGATTTCTTTATCCCCACACAGGGCTGTTCTCTGAAAACACACTGCACACATCCCACAGCCCTGGTGTGTATGAGAGTGGCTGCCCAGCTCTGCTCTGCTCTCTTGGATAGTTTGCCGGCAGAAATGCAAAGAAACACATATCAAGCCAGTCCCTGAGCTTTGCTGAGCATCCCCTCAGCCACGATGCTCATGTCCACAGTGCTGGGCAGTGTGTAGAGCTGAAGGAGCACCCAGGGCTGCCCTGCCAGCCTTCCCTGCTCTGAGAAGGGGAGGGAAGAATTGAGTTGAAGCTGTACCTGGTGCTTAGATGGAGCTGCTGGCTGTGCCACAGCTAGAGTCACTCATGAGTAGGGGGGCTGCGGGGTGCCCTGCCACGAGACACAGCATGGGCCTGAAGCTCTCCCCAGGGCCATGCCAGTGAGCCTTATACATGTAGACAAGGCAGAAATTTGGGATCCCCTCTGCCTCAACTCTTTGAACAGTCAGGACAGGTGCAGGCAGGCTGGGCACAAGGCATTCCGCAGGAATCATCTGGAAACAGCCATGCACACCTTCCATCTGCTCAGCCGCGACCAGGTGGCTGAAAGCCTGATGCAGGGCGAGCTGTGGTGAGGAGGATGTGGTTTCATCAGGGCAGAGCTAACAGCACAACCACAGCACCAGAGCCTGTCAGCTGTACTGGCACAAATCACTCACAAAGTCTACCTACAGCCTCCTTGACATGGATCCACCCAAAAAATCGTCTTCACAACTGCTCACTGAACCCAAAATAGTGTGATGGAGAAATCTCTGCCCCCATGGCAGTGTTCAAGCCTCAGTTTTAAAATACAAACCACTGGTGCCTTCAGCCAGCAGCAGAACAGAGTGCCTGCCTCAAGGGTGGATTTGGGGGAAACCATTTTTTCTCATATTTCTCCCCTGAGTTCCCTGCCATCCATAGGATTTGGCTGAGCCCTCTGCATCCAAGGCTGCCCAACAGGAGGGGATTTAGGCAGCCCTACATGCAGCAGTGTCAGGTATGGGCAGGTGGGTTTGGAGTCAGTGCTAGGCAGAGGTCAAGGCTCTGAAATCTTCAGGAGAGCCTGACTGCTTCCAGGTGTGGGGCTGGTGCTGCAGGTGTGGGACTGCTGCAGGAGATGCAGAGGAAGGGGATGGTGGCAGCCTGGGCAGGGTCCTGTGACTCTCACACCCCTCAACATTCAGTCATATGGGGCAACCAGAGGAGAGGGACAGGACAGAGTTTGTCCTGCTCCCTCTTCATGAACACTGCACTCCAAGGGTCTGATCCAGCTCTGTGCCATTCATAGAGCATCACCCTGTCTACTGCTATCTGCCCTCCTTTCGTTTTTCCTCCAGCATGCAGAGAAGCAATCAAGGGTTTGCTTCTGGGATGCTGTGGCCACTCACTTGCTCATCCCAGCTTGTGAGGGATAATGCCAAGGGAGAGACTAACTCCGGCTGGAGGCAGCTCCCAGCTGCACCCACTGACATCCTAGGGAGGGATGCTGACGCAGATGCCAAAGGGTTAGTGGCAGCATTGAAGGTGAAAGGGACCCTTTGTGCTGCTGAGCCTGGCACCAGTTTGCAGAGGCAGGGCAGAGCTGGTGCTACCACCGTCTTGTCCTGGTCTGGGGGAGTTTGACACACTGGGGTTTGGGGGACAGGGTGCATGTCCTGCCCTGGGCCCAAGCACTGGCCTGGGGCTGAGGTGCAAATTCCTCTAAAGACCCCCAGCTGGGGTTTGGGGTCTATGATCTACTCAGAAGCCCCATGTTGCCCTGTTCCTATCTCCCAATATTTTGTCAGCTTTTCTTGCTTCCTCAGCCTTCTCCAGCAACTGGTGCCTGGTCAGAGCACCTGGCACCTTGAAGAGCTGTTACTAAAACAGCTTCCATGACTACCCAGTACAGCCAATGCCAACTGGAGCCAACACAGCATGTTAAACCCTTGGAAAGATTGGGCAGGACAGTCCCACTTTGTTGTCCCCTGTAGGGAAAACAACAGGGGCGGTAGTTTGGGACACAAACTAGGCAAGATTGAAAGAAAGAAGCATTCTGTGATGGGAATTCAAGGGGGGAATGGCCAGTGCCCACTGAAAGGGTTGTGAGCCAGGAACAGTTTGCACCAAGACACTGGCCTTCTTCAGCAGAGACCTGAGGCCAGGTGGTGATGACTTTGTGGCTCACACTCATCCATACTGACCCAGCCAGTTTTGGGAGCTTGTAGCAGCCCCTGGACCCTTCTCTCATCCAGCTCATAGCTCAACTTGTGACAGACTTGTGACAGAGAGCATCCTCCTCACCCTGACTGCAGAGATCATCACTGGGGGACCATCTCTGGCTCACTCTTGTTCTCTCCCCACCATGGCTCTCTAACAAGCCTGATTTTCTCTAAACACTTGACAACTCCTTAAGGGGCTTCCCCATCTTCTCTGACCTGCTGTACTGCCTCCAGCTTTCCTTTCCTTTTGCTAACCCAGCTCAGCTATTCCATGCTGCTTTCCAGGCTCCTGGTAGCAATGCTGTTTGCAGGGTTTGCTACAAGTCCATCTTCTCTGCTGCTGTCCTGCTCTGATCTTGTTCTCCTCATAAGATCCTCATCTCAAAATATCCTCACTGCCACCAGCACTTGGATGCCCAAGTACCACCACTGCCGTGGCCCTGGTGTCTCCTCTGGACAATGTCACCCCTGCTTTCCCCTTGCAGGGTACCTGCGCAAGGTGCTGAGGAACCACACTGCCCACACCTGTGATGGAGAGCAGCTCCTCATCGTCTGCCCTCACAAAACCACCATCAGCATCCTTGGGGCCTTCTATGGGCGTCGAGTGCCCAGCATCAACCTCTGCCCCAGCCCCACCAATGCTTCCCAGGAGAGTACCGAATGCACATCTGCCACTGCCCACCTGGTAAGGGAGGGATCCCAGGGGCGAGGTTGCACAACCCTCTGTCTCCACATCACTGAGCTCCCTGCTTGGGCTGGGGGGCTGCAGGCAGTGCAGCCGCCTCATGCCCCAAGGAGGTTTTCATCAGCATCAGGATTACAGAATCACGGAATCAAAGAATCACAAACACTTTTTGAACTCTGTTAGGCTTGGTGCTGAGACCACTTCTCTGGGGAGCCTGTTCCCAGCCACCCTCTGTGAGAGCCTTTTTTAATATCCAGACTAAACCTGCCCTGACACAACTTCAGCCCATTTCCTCTGGTCCTGTCACTGGTCACCACAGAGGAGAGATCAGTGCTTGCTCCTACTCTTCCCTTCACGAGGAAGTTGTAGACTGAAATGAGGTCCCACTCAGACTCCTCCCAGACCAAGTGTCCTTAGCCAGTCCTCATAAGGCTTCCCTTCAAGGTCTTTCACAGTATTTGTTGCCCTCCTTTGGATGCTCTCTAATAGTTTAATATCTTTCTTATATTGAGATGACCAAAGCTGCACACAATATTCAAAGTGAGACTGCCCCATGCAGAGCAGAGTCATAAAATCTCCTCCCCATCCTAGCCTGATGCCCCCCGGGACATGGTTGGCCCTCCTGGTTGCCAGGGGACTGCTGACTTACATTCAGGTTTTTGTTGATCAGGACCCCCAGATCCCTTGCTGCAGCACTGCTTTCCAACATCAAATTCCCCTGTTTGCCCATACACCCAGGGTTGCCCCATCCCAGGTGCAGAATCCAGGACTTCCCTTGTTGAACTTCCCATGGTTGGTGATTGCACAGTACTCCAATTTGTCAAAGTCTCTCTATGGGGCCTCCCTGCCTTTGAGGGAGTCAACACTTCCTCACGATTTTGTATTACCTGTGATTCACTGTGGGGCCCTTTTCCTAGATTGCTTTTGGAAAACAAGGGTGGAAGAGATGTTCTGCCATGCGTCCCAGACTAGAGCCTGGCAGGCGGCACTGCTGTGTGCTGAGCTGGCTTTTGGAACAATCCTACGGGAAGCAGCAGACTCAGAGAAAGCCCTGGCATCCGGGACTGGCTTCTGGGAGAGGGGCATTGCCATAGCCAGGCTGTTGGGCTTATGAAGTGAGACAGGACCCCACGAGATGCTGCACTCACCCCTGTGGCTGCATCCCCTGGGGTTAGCATAGAGCTTGGCTCTTCCCTGGCCAGAAGCAGCCCCCATCCATGCTGGCAGGTCCCAGGGAGTGGATTAGTGAAGCAGACCAAAGGGGTGCCTGTTTGTTGGGAGCAGTTGGTACAGGGGAAGAATAGGAAAGCAGAGGCTGACGGAAGAAAAGGGATGGAATCTCCTCAAAACTGATGCCTGGGTCCCTCAATGGGGACATTGTTTCATATGCTGCTTTTCTAATACCTTGTTCCAACTCCTTGCTAGGGCTGGGGGAAACCTGCAGCAAAGCCAGTGAGTGCAGCTGCCTACAAGAAAAGGGATGAGCTGGCAAAGATGAAAAAGAGCTGAGGAGCCAATACCCTGCTTAGGAGCTTGCAGGCTTTCTGGCCTGGTCCTGCTCCAGCCATACATCATACATCCCCTCCTGGAATCCTTGCATGTTCCAGGAGTTCTGCAAGCACCAAGCCAGACCACGCTGGTCTGGCGTCAGGCTGGCCCCATGAGCCACCCTGCAAACACAAGTCAGGGTCCCCCTCTCTGCAGGATGGAGAGTGTGGCCTGGCACAGGTGCTTGGAAACTGAAGGGCAGATCTGAGAGCAGCTGGCCTGTGTAGCTCAAGTTCATTCTGGGCGAACGGTGGGGTGGTCATGCTGGCACAGGGCTGGGATACCCACTGCTGCTTAAGGAAGAAGGATGTCTGGCGGGCAGAGAGCAGAGCTGCTGCCAAGACTCAGCTCTGTTTAGGCTGCTTGTATTACCTTAGTGAATTTCCCTTCTGGCAGCCAGTGAAGACCAAGCGGAGGCTCAGTCCTGAGTTGGACGGGAGGGACAGGGACAGGGACAGAGGAGGGGAAGGAGAGATGAGAAGGGGCTCCGTTTTGGGTGCTGGGATCCTGGGGCCTGAGTCACGAGGCTGCAGCAAAGGAATAAACCTCTTCCTGCTGCCGGCAGCCTCTGCTCCGCTGTGGAGCCACTACTGTGGGACTTGTGGGTGCAAAGAGGGGGACACAGGGGCAGGGAATTCCACAGCCACCCAAGAGAGCTACCCAGAGACTCCTGCCAGAGCCGACGGCCCGGCGCGGCCACTCGCGGGAGGGTCGCGTGCACAGGAAGAGGAGAGAGGCCGCAGCCACCCCGCTCACGCCCCGGCTGGCCCGACCGGCCCGTGGGTGAACCCTCGTCCCCACCTTGTGGTCGCGCGGGGATATTGCACGGACCGCGGGGACGCGAGCGACGTGCCAGTGCGCACCTGCACAAGTGTGAGAGACGCGTGGCATGGTATGGTACTGGGATGCCAGCACAGGTAGTAGCAGACCTGTGCTGGCACACAGCTCACTGTGGGTGCAGGGGAGGAACTGATTCAGGAACGGGCAATGGAACTGGGATGTCTGCATCAGGGGTGAGCAGTAGCACCTATGGGACACTTCTGTGGGGTAAAAGGCCATTTCCCTGAGCCTGGTGATGGCACTGATGGACAGGAGGTGAGAACAGCCTCGGGACTTCTCACCCAGCTCACACCTGTTCCACTCTGCTCTCCAGAAGCTGCAGGCTGAGTGCCAGGACCAGCAGTGGTGCCAGTTTTCAGTGCACAGCCAGGTCTTTGGGCCAGACCCATGCCCTGGGACACACAAGTATCTCATCGCTTCCTACAAGTGCCGACCAGGTGAGGTGGGGCACAGTCTGGGCAGCAGTGCATATGGGCTCTCTCTGACCTCAGCTGCTCAGAAAAGAGCAGGAAGGAGAGCATGGGTGCTCCTGTACCTTGCAGCCCTCTTTCAACTCTCCTCTTGGCCTAAAAGAGGGGCTGCAGATGATTCAGGATGCATTGGGGCACTCAGCAATGTCACTCCCTAGGGAACCATCGGGTCAAGACCGTGTGCGAGAATGACAAGCTCAGGCTGCAGTGTCGACCAAAATCCATCCTGGCCATTTATTCTGCAAGCTATGGACGACTCCTGCAGGGCAAACCAGAGTGTGATGCCTTGAACACTGGAGGACCCCATATAGGTATGCCAGAATGATTTGAGACAGAAATGGGGCAGGAACCATGCAGAGAGAACGGCACAAGTCCACCGCTGGACTATATCTGTCTCCCTTGGCCTCTGCTGGCTGGTGCCCAGCAAGGAAGGTCAGGCAGCTCTGCCCATGGGTCCATGCCTTATGTCTCGGCAGAGTGTGTGGCTCCAGATGCTCTGCACAGGGTCTCCAAGAAGTGCCACCGAAAGGGGAACTGCACCGTGGCTGCTGACAAGGCCACCTTCGGGGACCCATGCCTCCCTGGCATGAAGAAGCAGCTGCGAGTCTCTTACACCTGTGGTGAGATCTCCCCACGGAGCCAGAGGCACTGGTGGGGTGTCTGCTGTGCTCACCCCATGCCAGGCAGGCATGGAACATGGGGCTCCCCAGGGAGGCAGGGGCTGCAGGGGAGGAGCAGGGTGGTGATGCTTAGTGTGTGCTCTCCTTGCAGTGCCCAAGCAGCTGCTGGAAGAGGTGGGGCCTGACACCTCGGACCCCTTCCTGCTCTCAGACTACATGCACGGTAATGTGGGAGGAAGAAGGTTACACCACAGTGTGGCACCATGTCTGTGCTCGGGTGAACCAGCCTTTCCATGGTTTGTCTGCATCCCTGGTACCAGCTCCAGCCTAGCATTTCTGTCCCATGGTGGAAACCATCCCTTGGTCAGTGCCCATTCTGAGGGGATGGAGGTGGCATCTGCTGGGAGCAGGGGAGAGGAAGGCACTCAGGGTCATGCCTGTGGGCAGCAGAGCACTTGTGCAGGAAGGATGGGGAATGGTATGGGGAAGGACAGGCAGGAGCAGGCAGCCAGGACATGAGGGCCCCTTGTGTCTCAGCCTGCACTCCCTTGTCACTGCAGGTGGCTGGTACAAAGGGCCCAGGTTCTCCAGGCTCCAGGAAGATCACATGATTTTTACTAGCTCTCTGGCAGCTTTTGCCCACCTTTGGGGTACGTGCCCTCCCTGGTTCTCATGCAGCACCCAGGGAAACAGGGCAGGCNCCTACATCCCAGATGGCCCCCAGCTCAACCCAGGGCTCATCTCAGAGGCAGTCAGACCCCAAACCTCTCCAGCAGGGCCAACAGGCACACAAAGGAGCAGGACACCAAGCGCCTGTGTTGGGTTTGGGGTGGACAGGTAGGGCAGTAGCTCAGAGGTTGAATAAGCCCCAGAGTCCCACAGCATCAAGAGTCAAGGTGTGGCTACTGTCCTGGCTGTGGAGCTTCCTTTTCCAACAGGCCAGAGTACCCACTGGGTCTTTTCCTTCCTGCCCTGTCTGCAGGCACTAATGGAGACCACCTCTCTGCAGGCAAAAATTTCCCCTGACAAAGGAAATTACTCATTTAATCTCCCAGGGGATTATTCTTTCCCCTGCTCTGCCTATCCCGCATCCCAGTGGAGGTTTCCTTTAGGGAAGGGCACATTTCAGAACTGGTGGGTGCTGATGAAGCTCTAGGTGACACTTCCATGATCACTGGGGCAGAGTCTGTCCTGGCTCTGCAGCCTGGGTGGTGAGGGCATCCCTGCTCCCCTCCTCTTGCTCCCATATGCCTGGCAGAGGTGCTTTGCAGGCACTGATACCCCACAAACTGCAGAGTAGTTTGTACCCGGGTGTCTTTCTTTCCTTTTCCCCTCAGGTGTTCCAGAGAAAATTGCCCTCTATTTTCTTTGTGGAGTCTCAGGAGGCCTCATGCTGCTGCTATGCATCATCAGCCCCAAAACAACCTTCCTCCAGGGAGTGGGGGAGGCTCTCAAAGACCCAGAGCTGGGAAGCAGCTTGGAGCTGGGCAGGACTAAGCTGCAGGATGAGCAGGATGAAGACTTCCCTGATGACAGCTCTTCAGACTCCTCCTTCCGTCGCCTCACCCGTACCTACCGGGGCACTGACAGCATCTTCAGCCCTGAGCTGACAGCAGCTATGGAGGGAGCAGGGGAGCATCAGGGCCACAGTGGAGATGAGATCTGGATGCCCAAGGAGTCAAGCCCATATGCCATACATAAGATCAAATCGGCCACCAAATAACAGCTAGAAGAAAATGGCTGGAGGGTAGCAGAGGGGGGTGCAGGCTCAGTGGGATCTGACATCAGAGAAGCCTTAAGAGTTTGGGCTCCTTGGGGTGACTGGACATCCCGAGCAGCAGCAGGGTCATGTAGCTCCGGTGTGTCCATCAACCCACTGCTCCACCAGCATGGAAACCTCTAACCTGGGGGTGACATGCAGTCCCTCGGTGTGATGAGGGACTGTATAATGGTTCTATGGGCCACAGGCTCCTTTGCCACAGATGCCACTAACCCTAACCTAACCTCCCTGTTCTCAGCTTGCATTGTCTGGCTTTAGAGTTTGACCCTGATCAGCTGTGCCAAGCCCACCCTGAGCCCTTCGAGGCTGTTTGCTCCTATTTCTCCTTGTGTACTGGCTTGCACTCCTGGTGCTGCAAATACACTCTGCACTCGGGCACTGTGCCAGCGGCAGAGAGGCAGGAATGACCAGGACAGAGGGAGAGGCAGGTGGAGTGCAAGCACAGCAGCATCACCAACACAGCCCCACCATGGTGCATCCCTGCTGTGCCAAGGGAGCTACTCCCCAGTCTGAGGCCACTAGCAGCTCAACACAAGACTGGGTCTCACCTCCCTTCGGGAATTCAGGAGCTCTGTCACCCCGCATTGCTCTGTGCATTCCTCTCTACTTTCCCCAGTGGCAAGAGAGCCCCAAGTTTTAACTTGCTGTATTTTTTCCAGTGAATAAATGAAACAGCTCTTAGGCACAACATCTCTCCCTGACCTTGGTCATTAGTAATGAAATGGGAAAAAGGAAGAGGCAAAGTTCAGCCCTCCCTGTGTGAAGTACCTTGCCTCTCACCAGTACTTCTGGCACTGGGCCATGGGAAGCAACAAGTTGGGCCTGTTTAACCACAGGAAAGGATACAGGGAAGGGAAAGGGGGGGAAACAGTCCATCTGAGTCCCAGGAATTATGCTTCCTTGTCCTTGATGCTCTTCTTGAGCCTGGGGCTTCCCATCTGGTAAGCAATCCTGGAGCAAAGGTCCCCAGATACCATGCAGAGGAACTTCTTGGCAGTCCTGCAGTGTCAGAAAGCCAGGCTGGGGCTGGGGTCTGCTCCAACTCAAAAAGGCAGCACAGGCTTTTTTAGTACAGTGGGAAGAGGCTGCATAGAAGCAGCAACCCAGCTGTCCTCACAAAAGGGACATGCCAGACACAAATGCTCTTGAGACAGTACAAAGCAGAGTCTAGTGGGAGGAGCCAATGACCTTCATTCTACCTAATCTGGGGGTTAGCTGAGGGAATGTCAGCGCCCAATGAGAGCTTGCGGAGCTCTCACCTCCAGGCAGCCCCCAGCATCCTTAGCTTGTGGGCAGGACTAAGACCACAGCCTTGCCTCAGTGCTTGGACAGCTGGAACAGCTCCTGCTGCACATCCATGGCTTCACCTTGCACTTCTTGCTCTCCTCATCTTTTCTCCCACATGCCCCATGCCCAGGGGCAATTTCAGCTTGGTGGTGCAAGTCACACCCCTGCAGAAGGACTGGGATTCCCAAGAGCTTTGCCAGGAGCACTAGCATGGCAGTGCTTTGGAGACTGGAAAAGCCAGCTTCCCAGTACCAAGCCTGGGCAGGATAGCCAGACATGAACCTGTCCCAGAGCAGGCAGCTCATTCCAGCCTCCACAGAGCTGTGAGCACACTTGGATGGGAGTTTTGGCTGAAGATCTTATGCCACAGGATAACTGTGTTTTCATTGGTAGTGGGATGTGTCCTGGCTCTGCTTGACTAGTGTGCACCCAACATGTATTTTTGGCTGGGATATTAATGCACTGCCTTAATATGCACAGGGAAAGGCAGGCACCTGGATCCCACAGGATCCCAAACCAACAGCAAGCAAGCTTCAGGAAGCCCCCAGGCCGATAGAAGCAGTGACACTGGGGGAGCTGGGGTTGGAGAGGACAAGTGGCCAAGGAGGGAAAAAGGTGGGCTGGAGCTGCAGCAGTCCTGACTAGTTTTGAGGACTGAAGGGACCCAAGTTCTGTGGGACCCAGGTTTAACCCTCCACCGAACCTGTGAGCAGAATTCCCCTCCAGGCTGTCCATGACCCAGGTATTTCTGCTGGAGTTGTGGCAGAGCTGTCCACATGCAGCCCAAGCAATGTGCCTGATCCTGCCCATATAGCCCTTGGACAGCAGGTTTAAATCCCCTCAGATGCTGGCACTGCTGTGTTTCCCTAGCCAGGGGTTCATCACCTACACCTGCAGCAGCAGCACATGGGTGTGTGATTATCTGAAAGGATTTTCTTTGGTTAAAGTTAGGAATTTGAAAGGTTATTCTGGGAATCTGGTGGCTCGGGGAAGCTCTCTTCTGCTGCAGTGCTGAGTTCTGCTGAGTTTATCTCAGTGGGGGTTTCATTTGCGCCAGAGCTTGGTGCAGTGCTAAAGCCCCCAAGAGTTGCTGAGGGCACAGGACCACTGCATGATGGTGGTATGAGAGCAAACAACTGCACTGGGAACTCACAAATGAGCAGAGTGATACAGTGAGCATCAAGTATATGAAAATGGATCATGTGTCTGACACATAAAAAGTGGGTGGCTTTTCCAAGACTAGTTTATCAAGGAACAAAGCAAGCTATGGGTGTGAGGAGTCTCATGCATTCCTTTCCTGATACATAGAAATGGACTTCAAACCAACTGACAGCCTGAATGAGTCTTCTCTGAACTCTCCCTGCCCGGCAGCCTGGCTGCATGGAAGGAGTCTCCCCAAGAACTGCAATGCCCTCAAGGATGGTCCCTGATACACACAGAGTGCTCTTATCCTCAGCAGATGTTTGATAAGCAGCCGGTATCTCGTACAACCCCACAGCACAGTGACTGTGACTTGTACCTTGGTAACTTTGACCCTGTCCTGGTCACTGTGGATCATGGGGCAGTCCCAGCAACCCTCACCCTGAGCTTGTTCAGAAATGCCTTGTACGATATCTCATCAACACTGCTCCTGTGGTACCTCAGACTGTGAAAGCAGTGTTAGACTAGATATGAGAAAAAGATCTTGCCTGTGAGGGTAGGGAGGCCCTGGCTCAGGGTGCCCAGAGAAGCTGTGGCTGCCCCTCGATCCCTGAAAGTGTCCAAGGCCATGTTGAACATCGGGGCTTGGAAGGTGTCCCTGCCCATGGCAGGGGGTGTAATGGGATGATCTTACGGTCCCTTCCCACCCAAACCTTTCTGTGATTCTCCAAGTGATCCGAACCCTCTGTTCCCGACACTGGGTCAAGGAAAGTGCACGGCCAGCACCCCCTGTCCCCTAAATCAGAGTTCCCCAGTCCGGTGGGGCAGCCCCGAATTCTGGGACCCATGGCCTCGGCTGCGGGCAGAGGCAGTAGACCCAACGGCTCGCGGAGGCCGCTCCACCTGCCGCGAAGGACAGCGAGGCCGGGGGCGCTCCCCAGCATCCCCCGCTCTGCGGCCCAGCGGCCACGCCACCCCCGCCAGAGCCGCAGAACGGATTTAAACGGCGCCCGCTCCCACCAATCACTGCCCGCCCTGCCTGGCGCTCGCCCCGCCCCTCCCGCATGCTCGCCTTTCCATTGGCCGCCGACGTTGAATTTTAAAACCTGCCGCCCTGCCCCTTAGCAACTGCATCCTCTGCTCCCGACGATTGGTTGCTGCTTGGCACCGCCTCGCACTGTGATTGGGCGAGGCTCGGCCAGTGCTGGCCGGCCGCTACCGAACTGCTACTTTCAAAAGCGCCGGGGCCGGAGGTGCGGGCACAGCGGACCGGGCATGGGTGAGGGGGGTCTCCAAGGGCTGCGGGGGAGGCGTAGTGCGGTGGCAGGCGTGGGGACTCTGCAGGGTGCAAGGGAGTAAGGGCTTCCAAGATCGCCGGCTCCCCTGGGAACTCTGGGGAATGCAGGGGAAAGGGGAACTTTGATACTCGCGACTCCCCCAGGGGACCCTGAGGGTTGTAGGAGAGTGGAGATCTCCAAGACCTCTGGCTCATCCTTCTCTGGGATGCAGAAATTTGGGAATTGCCTGTCCCCCCTCCCACCTCACCCAGCAGAATGCTTTTGGTGACTGTCTTTGGGGTCCTCGTCCCTCGCTCCCTGGGAGCATCCCTAGACAGATTTGTCCCTTGTCTGGGCTTGTCTTGGGGCACCTGCCTGCCATGCTCAGGGAAGGGGTCAGTCCTGCTGTGCTAACCCCCAGAAGAGACAAAGATCCCCCTCTTCTGCCCCAAGCTAGGAGGGTATCCCTGGAGGCAGGCCAGCAGCAGCCCCCATCACATCATGCTTTGCCTCCAGCTTGCTCACAGAGACCAAGGGAGAGGATGCCATTGCCACGCAATGCCAAGATGCTGACCACCAAGCAGTCTCGAGCAGGCAAGGCAGCCGTTGCTGCAGAGAATGTCGACCCTGAGAAGGTGAGCACCAAACCAGGCAAGGGCTGTAGGGAGGGCTGCTGTGGGGCAGCTGACCACCATCTTCTAATAGCCCCTATTGCAGGAGGAGAGCTGTCATGCCAAGAGGTCGTCGTCCTCACCCCAGGGTGGGCCCAAGAAGAGATCAGCATTTGGAGATATCACCAATGTGAGTGTTTTTGTGAGGGTGGAGGGTCTGGTACCCCTGTGAACCCCCCAAGGTGGGGAGGCATGCCGCATGCCCATTAGGAAGAAGAGAGGTCTCCCTGCAGGGCATATCTTGCTTTCCACTGTGCAGCCCTTGTATGCCCTTGTTCTGACCCAAACAGGCTCGCAAGAACCAGGTGGTGGCAGGGAAGAAGGAAGCTGTGAAAGTTGCTCCGCCCAAGGCACAAAAGGCAAATAATGCCTTGGGGGTAGCCAAGAACAATGAGATCAACCTAAAAAAGTGAGTAGCTGGGGGCAGGGATTTGCTGCAAATTTGTCCCATGGGGACAAGTAGTAGGGGCTTCCCTTGGGTGATGGAGGCTGAGCCAGATGCAGGAAGGAACTAGTATAGCTACTATAAATGGAATCAGGTTGAGGCAGGGGTTAGGTTGGATATTAGGAAAAATTTCTTCCCCAAAAGGGCTGTCCCACCCTGACGCAGGCTGCCCAGGACAGTTGTAGAGCCACCTTCCATGGAAGGATTTAAAAGTCATGTGGGTGTGGCTCTTGGGGGCATGGTTTAGTGGTGGGTACGGCAGTGCTGGGGGAACTGTTGGCCTCAATATCTTTAAAGGTCTTTTCCAACCTAAGTGGTTCTAAGAGTTGTGGGGATATTTTAGGGGTGGTTTTGCCCCTTCCTGAAGCAGCAAGAGTCTCTGGAAGGCCCCTTTCAGCCAAGAAGTTTGGTTTTGCCCTAGCAATGATTTGTGTGGATTTTGGTTTTTTTTTTTTCCTTCCCAGGTCAATGAAGAAAACTCCCTCAACTGCTCCTGCAGAGCCCAGAGTGAAACCTGTGCCAGAGAAGACAGTGTCTGTGCAGAAACTGAAGCCCCCTGAGGAGAGGGTAGGGACCCTGGGCTGCAGCATTGCCCCAGGCTCATCACAGCACTGGTCTGGGGCTGCTGGTGGTGGTACAAGGGTACCAGTCAGCGTTCTGGGCCTTGGAGAGTCTTTATCCAGGGTGATGGAAAGCTGGGGAGGGGGGCAAAGTGTACTGCCATCTTCCTTCAAGAATCCTCCCCTGGGAAACAGGGGGGCAGGGACTGCACGGAGATGAGGGCAGGTAGGAAAAGGGGGGGGTGCAGAGGGAGAGCAGCCTTGTGCTGACAGGATGACTGGCACTTTATTGCTGTCTCTTCCATGCCAGCAGGTACCAGTGGTGGAGGATATTGACAAGGAGCAGCTGGGTGACCCCTATGCCAGTGCAGAGTATGCCAAGGAGATCTTCGAATACATGCGGGAAAGAGAGGTGGGTGGTGCCTGTCTAGGGGGTGACAGCCCTGTCTGGGGGAGGAGTAACAGCAGGCAGAGCCGCTGACTGCCCAGAGGCTCTGACCACCTTGCAGGGGCCTGCACAGGGTGAGAAAGGGCTTGTTTGAGGGTGGGGATGTCTGCCCTGTCTTTGACAGCTGGCTCTTTGGCAGGAAAAATTCATGCTTCCTGACTACATGGAGAAGCAGACAGACATCAGTGGGGACATGCGTGCCATCCTTGTGGACTGGATGGTGGAAGTGCAGGTGAGAGGGCAGTTTTCTGCAGGGCAGCCCCAATGCTGCCTTTGGCACATGTGACCTCAGTGTGCTGGCAGAGGCTCCTGCAAGCATTCCCAGTGCAGAGCTGATCTTCCCCCTGAGTGGGCTAGGTATGAGCCTACAACCCTCCCTCTGAGCCTGGCCTATCGGCACCCCTGGGCCTTTGTGAGAGCTGCGTGGAGCTGGGCAGGCCTAACTTCTGTCTGATACTCTTTTCTGACCCCTGTTCTCATTCTTGCAGGAGAACTTTGAGCTGAACCACGAGACATTGTACCTAGCTGTGAAGCTGGTGGACCACTACCTGGTGGAGGTGGTGAGCATGAGGGAGAAGCTGCAGCTCATCGGCTCCACTGCCATCCTCATTGCCTCCAAATTCGAGGTGACTCTTTGTGTGCTGTCCTGGTGTGCAGGGGCAGAAGGGCTGTGCCTCTATGGTCCCTGTGGGGTTTTGAAGAAAGCCAGGCCACTGTCCTGAGAGCTACCAGGGTGACATGTCTGTCATGTTCCTTCTTCCTGTCCCAAGGGCTGTGAACGCAGTCCTGATGGGCTGAAACCTGTGTCCTGGTGTCACTGGAGAACCAGCTTCTCTCTGCTCTGCACCAGGATACCTTAGTTTACCTAATGCAGGCATGGAGTTCAAGCCAAGGGCTGGAGTAACACAGACATCACGAAAGTCCCACAGGGTGTGAGCAGTCCTTGCTGATTCCAGCAGCACATGAACACTTACAGGGCCTGTGGGATGGCTAGGATCTCCTGAGTGAGGCCAGGATGAGCCCCCATTGGAGTGCTGAGCTGTTGTGCCCCTACAGGAGCGGTGTCCACCATGTGTGGATGACTTCCTCTATATCTGTGATGATGCCTACAAGCGGGAGGAGCTTATTGCTATGGAGATGAGCATCCTCAGCACCCTCAAGTTCGACATCAACATCCCCATCCCCTACCGCTTCCTGCGGCGCTTTGCCAAGGTGAGGGCATTTGGAGGGTGGGCTTCTGGCCTCCAGGCACCCCTTCTGTTGGTTCCATGAGACAATTACTTGCATGCATGGGAGTTCAGGCTCCCAGATGGCAGCAAGGAAACTTTGTCCAGGTCCCCTCAAGAGGGTTGAGGGGTGTGAGGGTGGTGGCCTGTGGTAGGCTGGGTGTGTGGGATCCCTGTCCTGTGCTCCAGAAGCAGCATTCTAGGTTCAAAAAAGGCTGGGAAGGAGGAGCAGCATTGCTCAAAAGGCTGAGCCTTTCCCTGCTCACTGGCTATAGTGTGCCCGTGCCACCATGGAGACACTGACGCTGGCTCGCTTCCTGTGCGAGATGACCCTGCAGGAGTACGACTATGCCCGCGAGAGCCCCTCGAAGCTGGCTGCCAGCTGCCTGCTGCTTGCACTTACCATGAAGAACCTTGGGGGCTGGGTGAGTACTTGCCTAATTCAGAGTACCTGTCCCTGCCAAAGCACTCTGAGAGGCACTGCAGTGAGGCAATGGACCATTGAGTAGGGTGGTGCACTAGTGCTATACTCAGATTTGGATGCTGGACAGGGAAAATGATGGCTGTCCTGTCATTGAGAGGGCACAGCTTAGTCCCACTGTCCTCTTGCAGACCCCTACACTGGAGTACTACAGTGGATACAGTGCCCAGGACCTGCACCCCCTAGTGAAGAGGCTGAATTTCCTGCTCACATATCAACCTCGTGACAAGCTGAATGCTGTGCGCAGCAAGTACTCACACAGGTAAGAGTCATGGGGCTCTGACTCAGGCCTGTCCCCGCCACAGGGGGTGACACTGATACCACCAGCATGTACCCTGGAGCTCTGTAGGGATCTGGGAGGGTGGATGGGTGGACGGGCTGTGGTTGAGCTCTAAGCCAACATGTTCCTTGCAGGGTCTTCTTTGAGGTTGCCAAAGTCACTCCCATGGACATGCTCAAGCTCGAGGAAACACTCAGTAGCTCCTAGCCCTACTCTGTGAATAAGCCTGTAAATAATACGGTACCCTCAAGCAGGGTGGTACCATGTACATAAGTAATAGTAATTTTAACTGAAGAAGAGGTGGGGGGGGGAAAAAAAAACCATGTGTAACTGTCAATAAAATGTGTTTGTTGTACATGCTGGCACTGCAGACTATGAGCCCCAGCACTGTACTTCCCCTTGTGATGAGATGGAGGGTGAGAGCAAGGTGACAGGTGGGGAGCAGGAAGCTCAGGGGTGAAGGCTGGAAAGGTATTCTCAATTCTCTCCTCCCCACTCCTCACCCTCCCCTTAGGAATGACACTGTTGCAAGCAGCAGCAATGAGTATCTTCTCTCCAAATATTTACACAGCATAAATACCCACATGGGAAAGGGAAAACTTTGCTCTGGCTCCAGCTTGAGCAGACAGAGGGTGGCCCCAGCCTCTATAATGACTCTGATGAGGCTGGACCGGTGGTCAGACCACATCACCTGTCAGGTTAGACTTCTGCTTCAGTGTCTCCAGCCCCATAGGCTGGGGGAGAAGCAGTGGCTCCAAGGACACTGGGAACAGACAGTTAAAGCGATGCAAGCAGCAGGGGCTCCATACACGTGGGGCAGGGGCAGGGATATGTTCCCCTATCCAGCCTCTGTTCCCTGGGGGCAGAACCCATCCAGCACCTGGGCTGGGCTGCTGCCCTGCTGTCAGCCTAGGGCAGGTTGCTGAGCTCCTTAATGGCCTGAAGGATCCTCTTCATATGCCCCACTTTGGTGATCCCCAGGTCCTGCAGGAAAGAGAAAGAGGAGGTGATGCATTTGCAGTGGGCAGGTCTTATCTCTTGCTAGTGGACAAGCCACAAGGGTAGAGGATGAGGCACAGCCTCGCTCCCTGTGCTCTCCCTTGCTGGAGCATACTGCTTGCCTGAAGTCCTCTGTCCTCTTGAAAGTACATCCCCATGCCTGAATGTAGCTGAGGGTAGGGTGCTGTTCATACTGACTTGGACAGCTGTATGGAGCCTTGCAATCTGGAGTACCAAGGCCACGCCCCCACCCCTGTGCACAAGCTCAACTCTGCAGACCCAGATGAAGGGCCAATCTGCCACCAGGAGGGATAGGAAGAGGAGGGATGGAGGACACCATGCTCCCCAGGGCTGGAGGTCCCTCAGGAGCCACAAGGGGCTTGTACCTTAAGGTCTCTCCTCTCCAGCAGAATCAACTCTGAGCCCTGGATGTCATGCCGGACAAAAATGTCTCTGTATTCCCCTAAACCGAGTGCTTCCAGCCAAGCTGCCACCTCCTCGGAGCCCCACTTGTCTGCTAGCAGGGAAGAAAACCATAGTGGTGGAACTGCTGGGGCCTGTGGCCAGCAGCCAGCATACCCTCTCCCACCCCTGGCTCCAGCAGGGCAGGGCCAAGAGGCCTCAGGCTGCAAAGGTCTCTCTTCTTAGCTTACTTACAGAGCATCTCAGCTGTTCCCTTCAACCAGACTCACAGCCATGGACAAGGGACTTACCCAAAGGTCTGAACTGTACCAGAGCCCCCTTCTCCCCCTAGCCCAAGAGTTATGGGGTTGGCATGCTCTGCACGTCTGATATCAGATAAAGCTGTAAGGGACTCTTGGTGACAAAGGTGACACCTCCAGGCAGCCAGGCAACGCCCTGTTCCCCCGTCCTTAGGATTCTTCCCCAGCATGCCCAGGAGAGGAGATTGAGGGATAGGTCAGCACAGGGGCTCCTTTCAGGACATACTGCACCACCTCTCTCTCCCTGGCACACTGCTCACTTTACCTGGGAGCACACTGTTGGCCTTCTGCTTCTGCAGCTTGTCCTTCTCCTTCCTGGGCTTGGGGATGTTGAGGCGAAGTTTAAAGCTGCCCTTGTTGGCACTACTGGCACCTTCCTGTGAGAAGCCAGGCTTGGTGGGATGCTACAGCTCCCTGAGGCCAGACAGTGGGCTTTGCCAGACCCCAGTCCCTATGCACCCACCTCCTCAGCAGGGTGGGCAATAGGGCCCAGCCAGTGGATGTCCAGTAGCCGCTGCAATTCCTGGCCCAGCACACTCAGGGGGCTGTGAAGTGCCTCCTCCTCCTGGGGCGAGTCCAGCTGTGGGGGAACAAGAGCCATACCCAACCCTGCTGCCACCCCCAGAGGTACCACCCTTGGAGTGCTTTGGGTGCTCTCCAGCCTCTCACTCACCGCTTTCCCTTCCAGGAATGCCCTGGTCTCAGCCCACAGCTCTTTGATGCTCAGCACCACCTCCACAGCCACATTCCTGCTGAGAAACTGGGGCACACAGGGTGCCCCTTGAGTGGCAAGGCCCCATGGGGCCTGGGTAAAGGCTGCATTACACTCCTAGTCCCCACTCACCTCTGAGCTGCCAGCACTCAGTGCAAGGGAGCTGGCATTGACTGCATGCGCCAGTTCCTGCTCCACGGCTTTGTGAGCCTTGGCTGCCTCATGGATCCTGCAAATGACAGAGGCTGGAGCTGCCCAGGCTTTCCCTGAGCTGGGCAGGTACCTTTGCATGGCTGCAGCACAGTTCCCCCTGCCCTGTGCCCACCACATTCCCCTTCCCACAGTCTGACCTGGCAATGAGGGTCTCGGCAACCTGTGAGACCTGCTGCAAGAGACTGCTCTCCTCCTCAGTCAGGTACTCCATGGATTGCTGGGAGCTGAGCCGGGGCCGTGTGGCTGCTCGGTAGCTCTCTCCTTTCTGCTTGTCCTCCCAAGACTTGAGGGTGCTTTCAAATGCCTGCAGGGGACAGACATGGCTCCTCTGAGACAGTCATGCCTCCCCATGTCCCAGTATGGTCTTGCTGAACACCCCAATCTCACCCGGTCCCTTGTCAGCATCTGGGCTCTGTTCTTGTGCTGGATTTTGATGATACCAGGTGGCTGGATCCAGGCCTCTCCATCCACTTGCACGGGCACACCCTCATCTCCCCGGATGGTGATCTTCACCACACGGCACTGTGGGGCAGACAGCCCAGGGCTGGTATCAATAGCTGCCAAGCTGAGCAGAGCTGCACTATCTCAGGCTCTGCTGCTGCCCCAAAAGCTTTCTGGCACCACTTGTGGTTCTGCAGCGTGCTTTGCCACTACCTGTGCAATGCGATGGTGCTGGAGGTTGATGACCCGTGACACGGCCATCTGGATGCTGCCAAAAACTGCCACCACCTCCAGCTTCTTGTCGTCAAAGGATGGAGCCCCAAAGTTCTGTAGAGGAGCACTAGACATGAGCCTTCCAAAAGGGGCTAATTTTGGGACCCAGCTTTTCCCCATGTGTGCCCAAGGCAGGGACACCCCAGCCCCAGAGTTTCTAAGGATTGGAGAAAGGACATCATGCCCCCCAACTCATCTCATGGTCCTGGCACTCACATTGTCCTCCTTGGTGCCTCCCCAGAAGTTGATGCCCCCAGCATAGCTGGGGATGTTGAGTACAGCAATGCCCTGCAGGCTGGGCAGTGAGATTGGCACCCCGTCACACTGTAAGAGAGGGCTAAGACTGGGGGAGCTGCTGTAATGCTGCCCCTCCCCCCCTGTCCCTTTTCTCCCACCCCTGTACCTCTAGCTGTACTCGCTGCTCCAGGTTCTTGTAGGTGCGCTGCAGGAGCTCCTTTGTGCCTAGCACCCCATACCACATCATGTTCTTGGTGCGGCTGCTGTGGGGCAAAGTGGAACAGATGAGGGTCTGTGGGGTTACTGCTGCCTGTCACAGGCTCCACACCCTTGCCAGGGCCCTATGCTGAATAGTCCTGGACAGCTGGCCCCACCTTAGTTTCCTCAATTCCTGCTACCTCCTAGGAAAGCCAAGGTGCAGCATGTTGCACCCAGATTTCAACCCTTCCATGCCAGCATGACAATGTCCCTCTCTTCAGATGTAGAGCAAGTAAATCCCACCAAGCCCTTGCGTCTTCACCCTTTCTTGGGTGTTCACAGCGTGCCACCAAGGGGTGCTCATCCCAGCAATGAGTGCAGATACAAAATCTGCTGCAGGAAGGATCCCCAGTACAGTAGCACCAAGCCACCCCTATGCCTCCCAGCATCTTGATGGTCCCTCCTGGTGCAGGCACTGGAGAGCCAGGGGTACAGGTTTTTCCTGGGAGAAATCTGGGGGTTCAGCCAACCTGCACTTCTTGGGGTGCTCATCACGTTTGTTGTTGAACTCCAGGGAGATCTTTGCATCCAGGCCAATGCCAAAATAGTTGTTCATGACACATTTCTCTGAGAAGTGGCTGAAAGCAACAAACAGGGAAAGCAGGTTGAGCAGCATGTTGATGACTGGGTTGGCACCAGAGGATGCAGTGTAACACCTGCTGGAGCAGAGTAGCTGGCACTAGGAAGCCTGACCAAAACTAGCAGCGATGGCTGCTTTTCCTTCAATCACCATGGCGGAACACCCATGGCACAGCCAGGACATTCCTACAGGTGGGAGCACCAAGCTCAAAGCATCAGCCAGAGATCCCACTCCATGCACAAGCAGGCTCCCGCAGCATGGGCACTACCTTGGCCAGGGAGGAGGGCCTGGTGGTACCAGGGATGCCACAGTGGGGGGCAGAGGCTGCTGCAGCAGCCTCTTCAAAGTGGCAGCATGGTACCAGCTCTGCTCCTGCTCTGTGATGGGCAGCAAGAGTGGTTCAGGGTCCCCGGGGCAGGCAGAACACCTGACTCACAGGGTGCTGGGGTCTTCAGAGAACGGCAAGCTGCCAAAGGTGTCTGGCTGGTCCAGGATGATGGAGGAAGAGGCAGAGGTCACTGTCACCCGCCGGGAGCCTGGCCAGAATGGACAGAGAGGTAGCTGCTACATGGGTTCTCACCCTGAGCCCACCCCACGGTTCACTGCCATGCCCTCCCAAAATGCCATGTGCCATGTGCTGGCATCTTACTGAGCTTCTCCTCCTCCTTGCTGAGCTCCTCCGAGCTGTCCTTGCTGGGGCCCACACTGCCCTGATAGGCTTGGGTCTGCTTGTTCTGCTCATCCACAGCTGGATCCAAAGAGGGGCATGACAGGGAGTCTGTGCAGCCCTGTGGCCCCTCCTCATGTCAGCCCTGTGGGCTCATGCCAGGAAGGGCCCAGAGTGGGACCACTGCTGCCATCCCAAGGATCCCAGGGGAGAACAAAGGCATGGGTCCAGCACCAACCCACTGTGGCTTCACAGCCCGTGCCAGGCTGCTGCAGCATCAGAGAAGCTGCCAACCCCCACCACTCCCTCACCTTTCTCTGTCTGCTCAATGATTTGCCGCAGGGCTTTCTTCAGGCTATTTGCCCGCAGCATGAGTTGCTCCTTGGATTTGAAGATCCGAGGCATGGGGCTGGGGTTGAAGCTGCCAGCTTTTTCCTGACCCTTGACATCAGCATGGGTGGCCCGTGCCATTTCTTCAGGGACCATGATGGCCTGAGCCTCCTCATTCAGCTCCCGCACCAGTGAGTCCAGCTTTTCATTCAGCATGGCGCACTGTGGGACACCTACCCCACTCAGCACCTGCACAAGATGCTGCCCCCCACCAGTGCCGGGTGCTTCCCTGGGTACTATGAGTGTCTGGATACCTCCAAGCACCTGGACACCCCATGCCTGCGCACCGCAAGCATGGCACACCCCAATACATGCACAACAAGGACAAAGGCCCATGGAGCAGACCCTCCCCTGCTTGGGAGCTGTGCCACCAGCTTGACCCAGCCTTCCAGCTCCCCTGAGACACACCTTCCGTGCCATCAGTTCAGCCTCCTGCTTGTTCTCTGCTGCCCTCTTGTAAGCCCGCCCAACTTCAGTCACAAAGTCATTGACAGTGCCACAGAGGAACCTGCCAAGGGAAGTGGCTGGAGGTCAAGAGGGGCACAGCATGGCCAGTGAGGCACAGATGCTAGCCAGCGGGCTGCTGGAATAACACCCACTGCCCCAGAGGGGCAGTACCAGGATTATCTGCCAGGCACCAGCACAGCTGATGGCCGCTGGTGGCCAGTTGGGACAGCCTGGCCGAGGGGAGTGCAGTGGTCCTGGGGACATGCCCCAGCCCAGCAAAGGGGCTCTGGCACTCCCATCACCAACCCCCTCCTTACTTTGCAGAGGAGATCACCACTGAGTGCTTGTCTGACTCCAGCATCTTGGCCAGGTGGAAGGCAACAGAGTCAGCATAATGGGAGATCTGGACCTGGGGGCACAGGTGGGGACAGATAGAGCCCTGCCACCCTGCCATGTGCCCCACTCAGGGATGGAGCTTTGCCCAGCCAGCCTTGAACTGGGGATGATCAGCCCTTATTCAGCCCAGTCCCCACCACTGAGGGCAGCCATTCCCATGCTGCTGGGCAGAGGGGAGGTCAGTCACATCAGGAAGGAAACTGAGGTAAGGGGCTGAACAGAGGCACACAGAAGAATCCAAAGCAGCTGGCCGGTGGCAGACTAATTCTACCTCACCTTCTGCCTGCTCCCAACTGCACATGCCAGGCTGAGACCTGCCACGCTCATTTTAATGCATGCAGCTGACTGCCAGCCTCCTTGTAGCCCAAATCCCCAGGGACCCCCAGCATGAATTCTTCCCGTGCCATCCTTCCCTGTGTGTCTCTGAACTGGGTTGAAGGGAAACCTACCCTCCAACCTGCCCTCAAATCTCAAATCTCCCCATCTCAAGCCTTCAAATGCCAACAGTTCCCACCTGGATGTTGGAGTCCCCATTTTCCTCCTCCTTCAGGGCTGAGGGGGACTGCTTGGGGGCCTCATAGGTCAGCACACTCCACCTGTTCAAGTAGAGACCATGACTGTTTGCCACTTCCTGGCCCCCTAGCACAAGGACAGGCAAGGAACTGGGACAGGCCGCCCAAGAGATGCCAAGGTAGCAGGGGCAGAGAGGCATGTATTTCATGTCCTGCTCACCGGTCCAGCATCTTGGTGGTGGCCCTTTCCAGCTTCTCCAGGATCTGCAGCAGCTGAGTGTCATCGTCACACAGGCTGCCCCAGCCTAGGACCCGTGCCAAGTCATTACCAGTCCCCAGTGGCAGGACACCCAGCTGACACTACAGAAGAGAGAGAAGAGTGGGGGGGCTCAGAGCAGCCCCCAAGGGCACCTGTGACACGCCCAGTCCAGTTGTGCCCATTGCTTGCCAGCATCTGGGGCACACAGAGTGTGCCAGAGCTCTGGATGGTGCCAGCCTGCACTAGCAATGCCAGGCACTCCCACTCACCTGCTTGTGGAGGCCAAGGGCATCGATCTCAGAGAGCACCCAACCCACACTGCCATCCCCACCACACACCAAGATTCTGAAGGTGGAGAACTTCTGGAAGAGGCGCAGCCTGGGTGGGGGGCAAGGAGAGAGGGACTGGGTGCTTTGCCAGGTGCCCACGGGGATCCCACCAAGGCAATTCCGGGATGCTCAGGCTGGCACTCACCCCAGGTGTGGGCCCCCATTCATGAGGTCAAAGACTTGGGCTGGGTTGAGGAACTGCTTGAACTTGCGCAGAAACTTGACACCCTGGTTGTCCCCGCTCTTGGAGTTGACAAAGGCCAGGAGAGGGCTGGAGCAGGTCGAGGGGCAAGTGGCTTTCCAGAAACCTGCAGTTAGCCCAGACACATGAGCCCTGGCTCTCACTCCCCACACACACTTCAGGAGAGCAGAGTGTGGTCACTCCATCTGTGCCAAGCCCAACCTGTGGGGTGCTGGGGCAGGAGGGGCAGTGATGGGGATGCCCAGGGGATGGTTAGGGCAGAGGGAAGAGGAAGCACTGTGCTTTTAAAGAAATGAGATGGGGAAAGAAATGTGCCCAAGGCAGAGCAGGATTGACAGCTGGCTCAGAGCCCGCACCTGCCTCAGGCACATCTAGGCCATGCCAGTCCCCTTGCTGGTGTCTGCTGGCTCCTTCCCTTGGCAGACCCAGCAATGCTGCAGCAGGAACTGGATCAGCTGCCACTGCCACTGGCACCAGCCCCACAGCCATTGCCCTCAGAGCCCTGTGGGCTGCAACCAGGAGCTCCAGTACCCCCACCACGGCAGACGCATGGGGGCAACACCCCACAGCCCACCCCCTCCTTGCCTGGCCACCGCTCCATCTCCACTCCCAGCCCAGCTGAGCAGAGCAGATTGGTAACACAGGGCACTGGGAGCTGCTGAGTCAGAGCGTGGGCTGCAGCAGAAAAGCTTACTGCCAGCAGTATCCATATGCTGCAGCAGTACAGCATGGCAGGACAAGGGGGGCTGAGGCCTTGCTAAGCTGTTCCCAGTTGGGTAGGCAATAGTCAGCCATGGATGGCTGGGCTGCTGGAGAGGGACAGAGCAGAGATGCTGCTAGGGATCAGCCACCAGCAGCCAGGCTCTGGAGCTGAGGAGCAGCCACATGATGGTTACCCTGACAGCATCCTGACGAGTAATAAGAGGCAAATGAGCCACCGGCTGAGCTGAGTGATGGAAAGCATTAAAGAATGAAGAAAGAAATATCCGGAGGAGAAGAACAGATTTTGCTCAGTGGAGGCCAGCTGGGTCCCTCAGGAGAAGGAGACAGCTGGGGGCAGGGGTGGGGGTGGTCTCTCACACTCCCCATGGCTTTTCCCTGCAGTGTCCCGTGCCAGGGCAAAGCTATGCTCTGCACTACCAAAAAACCAGCTGAGCTTCAGACACTGAAAAATAACCCAAGCAAGAGCTTTATCCTGCCTTGAGAGATGCTGAACCATTGAGGTGCAACAGCAGAGGACAGCCCACCTCACGGGTGTAGGGCTGGCACCGCTGATCCCAGCACAGTGGATCATGTCCAGAGCCACTGCAAGAGGTGGCCTGGCAGGAGCAACTAAAGCCACATGCAGGCAAGAAGTGCCACCCCAAAGCCCATAGAATACCATCAAGCCCTGAAGCAGAGTGCGAGACAACAAGCAGCCTTCAACCAAGGGAGGGGCATTGACTGAAGCCTACTGAAGGTGGGTTCCTGCTGCCCCACAAAACAGGCACATGCTGGAAGTCAAAGCCTCCAGAGCACGTCAGAGAACTCAGAGTCCTATCCCAAACAGCCTGTCCCCCCAGCCAGACCAGCTCTGTGCTCTCCATGACTCACCATCAGAATCAATGCTGTTCAAGGCAGTTGGCGGGATGATGGACACTTTGTACTGGCCCAGGGGGCACCTCTTGCCAAGGAACTCCTTGCAGGCACTGTGAACCTGGGAACACAGGGACGCCTGTATAGGCAAAGCTGGGAGACACAGCATCAAAGTCCCCAGCATCAGCTTTCCCAGAGATGCACACAGGAGGAGCAGTGTTGTCTGTGCTGGGAGATGGGTGGGGATAGGGATGGGTGCATCCTTACGATGGCCTTGCACCAGAGACACCTCCAGTCCTGCAGCCTCCGGACACTGCCACAGGTTCGGTCACAGACAGCACAGCGTGCACTGACGGGCAAGTTCCCCTCCAGCCACTGATGGGGCATGGCCACCTGCAGAGAAGAGCAGCCACCAATGGCATCCTGCATGCTTGAGGTAAAGGACATAGGCCACTTCTTTCCCCAAGCACCGTGGAGGTGGTGCAATGCAGCAGGGCAAGGCAGGTCTGGGACCCCTCCCGTGTCCTCTCATCTCTGCCTGCCTGGCCCCTTGAAGACATCAGCATGTAAGACAGGGCAGACATGTCCCCAGAAAATGTCTGGAAGTGGCCCCATTTGGACACGAAAAAGGGATCCTGATACAGGGTGCCAGAGGAGGGATCCCCAAGCTATGCCCCTGCAGAGCCAAGGCCAGAGGCCACACAGTGCAGGGGACAGCTACAGTTTCTTCCTCCTTCCTGATTTGAGCACAGCAAGGCCAGTTCTGCTGGAAGATCTGTCCTGCCAGGATCCCTGACAGGGACTCCTCTGCTTACCCCATCTTCATCCTCAATGATTTCAATGCCGATGGAGGCCAGAGTCGTCCACTTGCAGTTGTTTATAGCTCTGACAGCACAGCGCTTGTGTGCCTTGAACTTGCAGACTGCATGGGGGGGAACAGTGAGGAGCAGAGAAGGTCTCCACAGCATGCACATCCCTGGTCCCAAACCTCTCCACATCTGGGCAGTGGGCATTACCCTGAACCACTCCTGCTCTGGCCCAGCCTTGAGAGGCTGCCCTGCCCTGATCCCAACTCCTGCCCATCTCCCAGCAGGACCCCAGCACTGACCTTCACAGGAGAGGCCATGGGAGGTGACCCCTGGAAGAGCTTCACGGCACACGTTGCAGAAGGTGGGGCGGGCGTGGGAGCAGGCGTACCAGTTGTGCATGCCCGAGAAGTGCTCCATGTTGAACTGTGTGGCCTGGAGGCACAGCCCTGCCCCATCAGTGCTTGGGACCCTTAGCCAGCACTCCCTCCCTCCTGGCCTTCCAAGTCCCCCCAGGCCAACTCCTGTCCTCCTTGTAGAGATATGCCAAGGGCAGGAACTCTTGTCTGACAGTCAAAGGCACACAGAGGGAAACAAGGAAATACGGATCCACGCAGCACCCTGCCCACATCACCTCATGGATCTCCCACTTCTGGACAGATTTCAGGGCAGTGATCCAGTCCTCCATCTCCTTCCGGTTCTCTGCGCATAAGATGAGCTTTCGGAATGGCGTGATCACCTGCAACAGCCACCATCCCCATGTTTGCTTGCAAGGCCACGGCCAAGCCAGCCAGAATCCAGCACAGACCCCAGCAATGTCTGGCACACCTGTGCAACCTCCAGCAACAGGAGGCCATGCTATGGAGTACCCCATGGCTCTGGGGGGATGCGGGAGACCTACAGTGCTTCCCCCATAATATGCTGAGGTCTCCATAGGGTGCAGTTGGTAGCCCCACACCTCCCTCACCGTGAAACTGTTGTTGATGTTCTTGGTGCTGGTCTCGGCCACACTGGCATCAGACAGGTCCACCTCATCAAAGATCAGGGACTGCGAGGGAGGAACCAGAGCCCCAGTCTACCAGGCAGGGATCTCTGTCCCCTCCTGGGCTGGCAGGCTCAGNCTGGAAGCGCCGTCCCCAGGCCTACCTTGGCATCCTTAGCATAATAGAGTGTCCTGCCTCGCAACTTGAAGTATCGTCTCTTCCACCTCTGGAAGGAGCTCGTCTGCTTCAGCAATAGCCCCTCCTTTACGCTCTTCTGCAGAGACCACAGTGTCCTGAGCTCCCGTAGCCCCCCAGGATCACCAAAGCCACCATTTTCCCCTATGACACCAGTCCCTGGGTCCCCAGGAGCACAGATAGGACATTCTGGGGCTCACTCTCTGCTGCATGTAGCAGGGCAAATTACATTCCCTGCCCACCATCACCTGGGCACTGGGCACTCCCTGTGATCTGGAAGGATCCTGCTGGGCATGGCAGGGCTGGAAGACACAGGTCTCCAGCAGTGCAGAGATGCACTGTTGATGATTCCTCTCCATCCCATCTCCAGGGCAGTGCCTGGAGATAGTGACCCTGCTGCAGCTCCTTAGAATCCAAGGGCAGAACTGGCACCAGGAGAGCTTCCTCCGAGGGGTCACCAGATACACAAGGACTGCATCTTGAAAGTGGCATTACCTGCGCACTGTGGCCCCAGACAGTTTGGAGAGCAGACAGCCAGGGTGCAGCCCGTTCTGCCTTGCCTTCACAGCCCCTGGAGGGGACAACCTGGAGCTGAGGGTAGCACGCAGCAGGCAGAACATCTGAATCACGGCAACCTGTCTGCCTGTCCTCTGCCCTCCTCGAAACACAGCACCTGCCAATATTTACCCTTCTCACAGTGGTGTTTACAAGACTCAATTAATTAGTGTTTGCAACATGGCTATGAGCCTGAGCAGAGCGGCAGAGATGCTCTGGCACTGCCTCATCTTTGATTGTATCTTCTTTAAACACCACCATCAGCTCCGTTCAGCTGCTTCTCTGCAATTAGCTGCCACAGTGGTTGTATCCAATCCAGGCACATGATGACAAGCCACATTTAATGGCAAATTAGCACCGGGCATGAGGGCACAGCAAGGGAACCATGGTCCTGAGGCTCTGCACTCCTGTGCCAACCCATATGCTGCAAGAGGTGGCACCCAGGCACCCGCAGCCTGCAAACACACTAGTCCCAGATCTCAGCCTTAATCTACTGCCCCATGGGTCTGAACCAGATGATCAAAGCACCATGAATAGCAGGAGCCTTCAAAGTCATAAAGAATCTAAAACCCTGCCTGGGGTGCTTCCTGAGCCTCAACTCCCCAAATGCCTAACCCTGCGAAACCTCCCTGGGGCATCCACCACGCTGTTCCCTGCTCTCTTCCACCTTGGAGTTTGAAGAGGGTTTGAGGGTTATCACTCCCCAAGACTGGTGCAGAGTTTGGCTGTGGTAAATCACCATGATGCCTATGAATGTCGGTGCAAGTTCAAACAGCCCAATTGTCCCCAGTGCTAGTACCCTGGGACACACTGCGTCCTTTCCCTGGCCTCTCAGCTGTGAGAGCAGAGAGGGGTCCTTCCAGTGGGGTCCAGCTCAAAGCATGCACCTTAGCAGTCCTTGTCCCACATCAGGAGGGGACAAGGCAGGTTCTTGCCATAGCCAGGTGGGATCCAGCCCCAAACACCACATCCACCACACCTGGCTGCACTCATCAGGCACGGGTGCAGTCATTGCTGTTGCTACAAAGGTCAGGCAGTATGTGACAGAGAAGAGTGGTGTGAGGAGCTGCGAAGGTGGGGGCGAGGTGGGGGGAGTAGCAGAAGAAAAGGATGACAAGGAGAAGGAAGAAGAGGCAGGTACATGATGGCATCTCAGAGCTATCACAGCAGGGGCTGGAGCCAGATGAACGTGGGCACTCTGCCTGGCTCCAGGGCCACGTGGGTGGCAGGATACAGCAAGGACTGGCTGCCTGAGAGGGTGGCACCCATTCCTGCAAAGGAGAGTAAGAGCCGAAACACCCCCAGCAGCAGCTCCTGACAGCAGCAAAAAGTCATCACCCAGCCCCATGATGTAACAGTCCTGGCCATCCCAAGGACAGGATGCAGCTGTCCTGAAGGCAGAGTCTTCCACCTTCACCACAACACACATCAGAGTTTTACAACACTTCCAATACCATGGCTGGGGGGAGTGTGCCTCAGTTTTCCACCAGTGCAAACTAATCACTAGTCATCCCCACGTGGGGCAGTAAAATCAGTGCAGAGAAGTTCAGGGGGCACCTCTCCCCATGCCCACCCTTGGAGGCTGCTTTGGCCATCAAAGCCCCAGTCCTTTGCGTCACCATGTGCAGCAATTTGCTGTACAACTCCTTATGTAAGCAGCGGCCCACCAAGGCTCCACCATCCCTGGTGTGTGATGCCATGTGGTACAGGTTCCATTGGTGCCAGCATGGGGCCAGACAACCCCTCTCTGGGGAAAATAAGGCAGCTCCTCTTTCCAAAATAAGCCCTGGAGCCCAGCTGTTCCACACTGCCTGGGGAGGTACGCACGTCTGGGGTGCCAGAGGACTGTTTTGGGATCTCACTGTGGTAAGCCACCCACCTACGTCATTTTTTGACCATGGGTCTCAGCCAGGAGCACCTGCTCCAGCTGCTGGCAAGTGGCTCCAGCAAGAGTCTCCATGGTTTTGGACCCCTCCTTTTGGAACGAACAACAGGAGGAGACCTGAGAGGCACCTGATGTCCAAGGCCAGTGGCAGGCCCAGCCGCACAGTGAGAAGCCACGCTGCAGCAGCATTGCTGGGTGAGCCCAGTGTTTCCTCTTTGCAGACACGGAAGGGGATGGCAAGGGCAGACAGGCCATGCCAGGGTGGCATCACCCCTGCTGTGCTGGCTCCTCAAAGCCCTGTCCAGAGCACCAGGGTCACCACAGTAATATAGTAAGTGGCTGTTAGGTACCAGGGAGCTCAAAAGAGCTGGAGCTGAGCACAGAGACTGCCTCTTCCTGGAGAGTTTTGGGGACCCTTGGCAGCCCCTGGCCACTGGGCTGGGAGCTCTGCACCGGTCATTGCACAGCTGTAAGCACAATGTGCCACCCACACCCCAAAACAAACCCAAGCCCCTCCACTCACCCCAACCACAGCTTTTCTGTCTGGAGAGCCCCAGGCAGCACTGCAGGGAGCCTCAGCAAAGCCAGTGCTTGTCTCACTTCAGCAACCAAGGCAGCACACCCAAAGCCACATACAAGCTGCCCAGCAATCACTCAGAGGCCAACTCCCTTTTAGGGCTCTGTCCCAGCACTCCACTGCCTCATCCCGAGGTCTCTCCCTGCTCTCACAAGCCCAGGGGACTCAGCACCAGCACTGGAGGGATCCCGGAGGCACACGCCAGGAAGGCAAAGGCAAGAATGAAACCATAAAGCATCTGCAGACATAGTACCACCTCCAGCTCAGATGCAGCTGAATCGGAAGTGGCAGTGGAGCCTCCGAGGGTACACTGGTAAAAATGACCCTGGGAGGATGGCCAGCCACATGCTCTGCCAGGCCTGGGCTGGTTCCCAGAGGTCATCATGCCACAGGCTGGCTGTGTGCTCAGCACAAGCAGGGGGCTTGAAAAACAGCCCAGGGGAACTCAGCACCCTCCAGCAGGGATTCTTCCAGGTCAGGCTACAACCTGAAATGCCATCCCTTCCTTCAGCCCTAAAGCAGAGCCCCAGAATGCTGCTTTGTTCTGTCACCGCACTCTCCCAGCTCTGCCACCACCATTCCTCAGAAGAGCCTATTGTGCAGCCAGATCTGACCACAGCTGGGTCAGGAGGGTTTTCCTGCTGGGATCAGCTTGGACAGCGAAGGAGTGCCTGGAGAAGAGCCATGAAGGTTGTTATTCAGGAATGTCATCACATATGGCTAGTGAGCACCACGCTGTCTGCCCACACAGCTGGCCACCCTACATCACTCCTGAAGGGATATATACTTGTCCCTGTGACCCCCATGATGCCTCACCCGGTAGGAAGAGAAGGGAAAGAGGATAAGCTGTCAACACGAACCTGCATTGCACCGGCATCATTCCAGGCAGCCACCCTCCTGCTTCAAGTGCAGCAGCCCACTGGGCACAAGCTGGGATCCAGTTGCATCAAAGCTCATCCCCAAGCTGAGCCAGCAGGCACCAGGACAGCAGAGGAAAGCTGGCAGACCTCAAACAGTCCAGCTGCAAGGCTTCCACCAGCTTCTAGGCACCCCATGGGCTGGAGTCAGTTGGAAACCTTATCAGGCTTTGTGACACAGCAGAGCTCTTCTGGGACTGGGCAGTCAGGGGGCTTGGTGCCTGGCTGGTGCTTTGGCCCCACAGGCTCGGCTGTTCCCAGAGGATGGAGCTTTCTGCCATTGCAGGACCAACCACAATATCCCTCCCCCATGCTGGGTGGATGCTTGAAAGGAGATTCCAGCACCAGTCCTGACAAGCCATCACATAATGCTCTCAAGGCCATTGAAAGGGGACAGAGAATTAACAGGAGGAAAGGAATTAGGAAAGGAGCCCCCAGAAGAAAGGCAACCCCCCTACATCACATCATCCAGCAGCTGCTTTTTAGAAATGAGGTCATACTTCCCTATCTACATCAGTCCCCAGGCATCCTTCTGGCAGGCATCCCACATCAGCCTGACCCGTACTAGTTCCACCCTCCCCCTTGTATCCCGATGCTGGAAGGCACAGCCCTCCCACTCTGTCCAGCAGGGATGGGCAAAACCTGATGGGCAAGAGCAACATTCACATAACGGAAAAAGTGGGAGGGGAGAGGGCAGAGTGCTTGAGAAACCTCACAAACATCCGGCTAGAGACAATGGGGCTATCTTCACACCCCAGGCACCAGCTTGGTGAGCCCTGATTAATGAGAGCAAGCCCAGCCTCCCTGGTCTAAGACTGTATTTTCTTGAGTTGAGATGCAGTTTCCTATTTCTTCATCTCTGTCAATTGGCAGACACCACTGAGAAGAGCCTGGTTCCCTCTTTGCTGCATCCTCCCTTTCAGAAACTGGGGACCCCTTGCTTACAGTCTCTCCTCCAGGGTGAAGAGTCCCAGCTCTTCCAGGCTCCCTCTGTATGAGAGATGCTCCAGCGTCCCACCAGTGTCAAGCCTGGAGGATGCACTGCCCAGGAGCCACAGTCTGCCCTCCTGCTGCAGAAGAAAGGTTTCTGGGCCTGGCCCCAACCAGCTCTAACTTGCTTTCTTCATCTTTTGGCCAAGATTTAGCACTCAGTGGGCAGCCTTCCCCACAGCCTGGCTCTACAGCACTGCCTTACCAAGCTCTCTACAGCTGCCCAACTCCCCAGTATGCACAGGTACAGCTTGCCCCATTCCTGAAGCACCCTGAGCCTACAGGACACTCAATGCCTGCAGCAAGAACAAGGAGCCCTCATTCTCCAGGGTAACAATAACCTGAGCCCCAGGAGGATTCTGGTGAGTCCCTCAACCCCACCAAGCAGCTGTGAGGTATCTCAAGATAAGGAATTCGGGAACATGATCACCCTTTCCAAACAGCAGACAAGCCATGGTGGCCCTTGCCCACCATGGCCATGTACATTGTGCCCATGCCATGGGCAACCCTGGATCCCTGGCATGCACCCCGCTGTGCCCCCCTTGATGCCTCCACATCCCAGCTCTGGTGCAATCACCCTAGGACCTGTCACTCACTGAAGCAAAATAGTGCTGCTGGATTGCTCTCTGCCCCCACTCAGCTGCTGGGAGAGACTCTGCTGAGGCAGTGCCGGGAAATGAACACCCCAGCCACATGGGCAGGATGTGACCCACCACCCCCAGCAATTCAAATGTGTTGATGCACCCTGGAACCAGTGCCCCCTCTCTCCCCTTCACCTTCTCTCCATGCCCAGTCCTAAAGAGACCAGTGCTGGGAAGCAGCATTACATCCCCCTCTCACTCTGCCCTAGCACACCTAAAACATGGTACGGGCAACTGGCAGCCCCCAGCTGCATTGAGGAAAAGGAGGAAGGGGGGGACATCAGCAAGACCCCATCCATCCTGGAGCCTTTCAGTCCAGTGGGGACACCTGCCTCCAGCAGCTGTTTTTGTCACTGAGCACAATGACTTTGCCACCTCCACACCAATGCTGGCACAAAGCACCACATAGGGTGTCTGCAGTTCCAGCCTGGAGGTGTGGAGTGTGGGGATGTGTTTGATGTGGAGGCTTGAGGAAGGGACATAGGGACATGGGCATTCAGATTGCAGAAGGATTGGGAAGCAGCAACTGGAAGGATTCAGGAGATCCCAAAATGATCATCACCTACTCCTGTCCCAGGGACTGGACAACAGCCTGGAATGGGAGAAGTTGCCTGCTTCCATCACCAGAGACCAAGGTCTCCCCAGTCAGTGTGGATGGGCAGTGGGTTGGGGGTCCTGACCTTTCTCAGCCCCTCAAAATGGTAGGCTCCTAGAGAACCTCTCCAGCAACCCACCCACCACATATGACCCAAAATAGGACAAAGTGCTCCTGTTGTCTCAGGAGCTGCCACCCTGGCACTAACTCTTCCTTGTTAACTGTGTTCTTTAGTTACCTGCCGCTAGGGAGCAGGCAGTGATTCCCTCCCTCTACCCTAGCACCACCTGGGTGACAAGGATATCAAGACAGGGGTGTCGCTCAGGAAGGTGCCTGCCATGGCACATACTCTGTGGCTGTGGCTGGAGTGACAGGCAGCACATGTGCCATGTCAGGGCTGTGAACCCCACCTTGGTGGCAGCAGCAATCTCACGCAAAAATCCTCATCTCCATAGGGAAGGAAGGAGTCCATCGAACCAGAGCCCAGGCTGGCAAGTGTGGTCCTGCCTATCTGGATCAGGGCCAAGGCATCCTTGGGAAAAACACTGAACCCCAACTCTGAAAACACAGAGATGGCAGGGGAGGCATACACAGCTCACTCTCAGGCCCCTCCAGTCCTACCAGCTCTCACTCTCTCCCGCAGCTCCATGGGCTGTTAACCCAGACATGTCATTTCCACCTGCCCATCCATCACGCCACCGACTTCCCCTGGCACACTGTACAGCATCACCTCCTGCATGGCTAACTGCTGATGCCAGGCAGGATGTGGGCAGTGACCACAGCAGGCAGGGAGACAGCCTTTACTCTGTCAGTGGTGAGGCCAGAACCTGCTGGTGGTATGGGGGGCTTTGGCGGTAGGGCTGGGGCTCAGAGCAGGCTCGTGTTCCTGTGCTGCTGCTGTAAGACATGGGCATAGTCCAGCCATCTGCCCCTTCCCCTCAGACGTCATGGCATTGTTGGCTCCCTGTGATGTCCCTGTGCCCCACAGCATGGCAAGTGCTGCATGGCAAACTCCAGTGGCTACTGCTGCCGTTCTGGAAGGGTGCTGAGGGCTCACACACAGAACTAAGCATCCCCATGACCCTACCCACTGGCCAGGCTTCCTACCATGCCTCCTCCTCAACACCCTGCACTCAGCATAGCCCTCTACACCCACCTGGCAGTCAACTTGGAGAGGGCAGAGTTGGTGCCAGCCTGCTTCAAAAAAGGGGAAATTGAGGCATGTTCCTTGAGCTGCCAGAGGGACTCAGTAAGAGCCCCCTCAAAGCCCCATGCCCCAGAAATCTCTTCTGACAAGTGGGAAAACCCCACAGTGCTATGTTGGGAGCATGCAATTTCCATACCCCTGGGCAGACATCCTCTGCCCCACTTCATGCCGGTGCACCAGGCTTGGCACAAGAGCCAAGCCAGGGCCAGCAGTAGGGGAGCCTGCCCCAGCCCCAAGCATCCCCATAGCTGCTACCAGACCCAATACACTGCCTCATTCCCCTTCCTTCATGCCCTCAGCACCCAACACCAGAGTCCAGTGATACCCCCCTGCTCCACAACTGCATCCCTACACTGTGTTTTCAGAGCTCTCCTCTCTCCCTGGAGCAGCACAGCCATCAAATCCCCACTGAGGGGGGGTTAGCACCGGAAGCTGGCTGCGAGGGGATTTCTATCAGCCCTCGTGTGCCGCCCAACACTGCAGGCACTGCCTTGACTCACTCCGCCACCTCCTTCCTGCAGCTGAAAGGTGGATGCAAAGGGACCACTCATCCAGCAGGTCATCCAGAGCATCCTCCCAGAACCATGTCTGCATCCTCCCTCCCCAAAATGTCCCCCCCCCAACCTCTTTCTCTCCCCATGTCCCACCTATCCATTTGCCTCACGTTATTTCTCCCTGCATTGCATTTCACTGTCCTGACCTGCAACACCTTTGACCATGAGCTCTTATTTGGCTAAAGGCACCACACCCCATATTTTGTAGGTACTATCAAAACAGCTTTTTCTGAGCAAACTGCGATACACACACACACACACACACACACACACACACACACACACCCCAGCTGCTCTCATGCCAGCGGCTGGGAAGTATGAGTGTCACGTCTGACCTCAAAGGTGTTCCCATCTGTCCAGCAAAAAAACACTGGAGACTGGATCTGTGGGAATGGGGGCCCACAGGCAAGCTGGCACCGCCAAATTTATCAGGGGCACTAGGAAAGATGCAGGTTCCATTTTGCCACCCACCAAGCCCTGCACATGCAGTGCCCGCAGCAGGGTGTGAGATCCCAGGAGCCTACAGAACTATCATGACCCTAAATCTCAGCCCCAGAGCATCCATGGGGCAGAGCCTCGCAAAAAGAGTCCTCTTCTTTCAGGGACAGTTAAGGGCAACCCAGGGGACACAAATGCAGCATGAAGGCAATGTGGTAGGGGCTGTCAGGGTATCAGAAAGATCCTGTTCCTGTAGTGGGATAAAATCTGTGCTTCATGGCCGTATGGCACCAATGCTGACACTACCACTGTGGGGTTTGCATGTTTCTATGTGCACTCCCACAGGGCACAGGGGGCTGGATCCCTCCCAGCTCTGGCTGGGTCAGGTCTGCCAGCAGCAATAACCTGGTACTGATTTACACCCTGGAGAAGGTAAACTCCCCTCACATGCAGGCAGCCCCTCACCCGCAGCATCCCCCACTTCTGACCTTGCTTCTCATCTGCCCCGAGGTAGAAACTTTCCGGATGAGCTTGTGAGAACTGTCCTCCTGCTCGCCCTCGCTGTCTGACGACTCCTCACCACCCACCTCAGGTGAGATGGGTGCCAGCTTGTCGGAGTCCAGGGATGACACTGATTCCCGGGTCTTCCTCAAGAACAGGTCGGCAGTCACCAGCTTCTCGGCCATCTTCCTAGCTGGCTTGGCTCACAGCTCTGCAGCCTTTTATGACAGCCCTGAGAGGACAAGGACACATAGAAATGGAGGAAGAGCCCTGAAGACATATGCATGGCCCCTCATCCTGCAGGGCTCTGCCACCTGGGAGGTGCAATCCTGGAAATCAAGGGAGATGGCACTTCCTCACACAGAAAGGACACTCAGGGTGGCAACCCTGCAGGTGAAGTTTTCCTTCCTTGCCTTTTTTCAGTGTCCCAATTATTCCTCAGCCTACCTGGCATGCCAACGTTGTCCCTGGTTTGGGCGCAAGAGACTGTGGCTACCTCATGCTCGGGCATTGGTACGTTGGTGCATAGAGAGGTGGTACGCCTTCCCGCAGCCTGTGCTATTTTCCCTTGTTTCCTACCTCCGAGGTGCTGGGCTGCCCGGCGTGGCCGGGGACAGTGCAGGGATCTCCATGAAAAGCAGCAGCTGGACCCCACCATCCGTCTGGCTCCGGCAACTGGGAAGGGATGGGTGAACCACCCGCTCCCATGGGTCGCCAGACCCGAGCAGGTGACTGCGGGTGGGCTGGGATGGAGGGGGGGAGCGCGGGGTTCCCGCATGCGGAGGAAGCCATCTCCCCACGGCATCCCTGCCGGCCCCGAGGGCTGAGGAGGGACTGGGGGGGCATCTACCTCGACGAGCGAGCCTGGACGCCAGCAGAGCTGCCGTGCCCGGGCCGCGGGTGGCGGGGGGCACCCCATGGCGCCGTGCCGGGCCCCAGGCATCTACCGCGGACCGGCTCCGCCGCGCCCTCCCCCTTCCCCGCGGCTGCCGGCAATCGCGGTGCCGTCTCTCGGCGCAGCAATAAGCGTTGCAGGGAGAGGAGACGAGGGGCGTGAGGGCAGCGCTCCTGACCCACCCCTCTCGCTGGGTGCATTGCCTCCTCCAGCCCCAGGGCTGCCGGGTGCCGGATCCCCTCCGAGCATCCCGCAGCACGCCCAGGCGGGGAAAGGTGGAGCGCCCCCCGACCCGCACACACCTTGCACGACTCGAGCCGCCGCCGCCGCTGGTGCAAGGTCGTTCTTTCTCCGGCCCCNNNGCACAGGAGTGCACGTGTACACACGTGTGCACTGCCCGCCCACGCGGGCACGGCGGGCACACCCGGCGTGGGTGTGCTCACGCAGCAGCACCGAGCACATACGTGTGCACATACCGCATGCACCCAGGCACGCATAGCCCAGGCGTGGGCGCACACACACACACCCCGCTGCCGTGCACTTACTCACACATGCAAGGAGAGACATGGCTCGGGCTTGGGCATGCATGTGCACTCCCACCATGCACAAATGGATGCTCCCCTCACATGGGCACATGCATGAGCACGGGAGAGCACATGCACCACTGCAGTGCGCCTGTGTGCACCACCCACGTGAGCAGGGCCAGCACATGCACAGGCATCACAGTCAAACATGTGTGTACACCATCCACATAAGCATATGCACAAGCAGGCACAAGCACGGTTTCCACGCCCATATCTGTGGTCACAGACCACATGCACAAGCCTGCACACCCCAGACATGGGAAAGCACATGCACCACATGCATGCACATAGATGCGTATGGGCATGGGTGAGCACATGCATTGCTACTGTGCACATATTTGTACATTCCCCACATGGACAAGGGCAGGCACAGGGCTGGCACGGGTGAGCATTCACACTGTGACCACACACATTTCTGTGAACATGCACATGCAACCCACATGCACAGGTGAGCATGTGCATCATTGCCATGCAACCATATGGGCATATGGCAACACGTGGAGGCATGGCTGAGCACACAGATGCCTCCACACACTTACTTGTACACACACTTCCAGGTGCACACAAACGTGCTGGCAGCCCAGAGAGCCACCCATGTCCTGAGTGCATCCCCAGCAGGGTGGGCAACAGGATGAGAGCAGGAGCTTCTTCCCATCTGCTCTGCTCTGCTCTGGTGAGATGCCCAGGAGTGCTAGTTCCAGCTCTGGGGTCTCCAGCACAAGGAGGAGGTGATTCTATTAGAGCAGGTCAAGAGAAAACCACAGAGATGCTCTGAGGGCTGAAAACCATCTACTGTGGAGACAGGCTGTGAGATGTGGGTCTGTTCAGCCTAGAGAAAACAAGGCTCCCAGGAGACTTTTAAGCAGCATTTCAATATGTAAAGGGGATTCCAAAAGGAGAGTTTTTCACAGGGCATGTCAAGACAGAACAAGGGGCAACAATTTTAAAGTGACCTATGGTGTGTTTGGGTTAGACAGAAAGAGACAGAATCCTTTTTCATGGGGGTGGTGAGCCACTGGCACAGGTTGCCCAGAGAAGCTGTGGCTGACCCATCTCTGGAAGTGTTCAGTGCCAGGCTAGATAGGACTTGGAGCCACCTGGCATCCATGGAAGACTTTCCTGCCCATGGCAGGGGGGTTGGACAGAATGTCCTTCAAAGATCCCTCCCAACCCAAACCCTTCTGTGATTCTGTAGTGTGCATACATGCAGATACCCTCACAGAGGTGTGATTGCATAGAACATGCTCTGGAATGTGTGTTGGAGCACACACGCATGCATGCACACAGAGGGCTGTGCTGCCAAGCAGCCGACACCTAGGGAGAAAGGGTCTGGCCTCACTTTCTGTCCCACAGTGTCCCATGGGACCCTGTGCTCATCTCTCACCCACTGCTGCACTGGGCTCTCCATGCTGGCAGAGCCCCATATCCCTTTCTTCCTGCTGGGCCATGTTGTTCCAGCCCAGGGACAGGGAGGGCTCTCTTGTCCCTTCCCAATGCTTGACTTTCCCATTTGGGCTGTAATGGATTGTGGGAGTGAAGGGGACCTACTATGGGGTTTGGACTTTTACACTCCAAGATTCCCCATCTCCCACATTTGACAGGGGTCTCTCATTAATGAGAGGTAGCATCACTACCTACCATGTCCTCATCCTTCCCCAGCTCAGGTGTATGGGATACTGTGGGACAGATCTGGGATCTGTAAAATGGAGAGATGAGTATGATGCTGAGACAGACACCCATATCAGGGGCTACCCCACCTTTGTAGGTTCCATTTGCAACTCTGGGAGACTTAGGACCCTGAATACTATGATGGGCCTGCTAACCTGCATCTCCTCTGGTGTCTCACAAAGGGATCCCCAGGACACCCAATGGCATGGCCATATCCAGCACTGAGGGTCCCTGTACCCAGCAACCATGGTCATGCCGCCATGCCTTGGGCCAACAGTCCTACCTGGCAGCAGCTGGAGATGCACGGAGAGGCAATGGGGTTTTGAATAGGTCATGGGGCACAGTTTCCCTGTGTCCTAGGTTACAATGTAACATATTCCAGAAGGTCTGTATTCTATCTCCATCTTCATGAACTGGTACTACTTTCAAAATCAAGACAGATTGTGGCGCCCAACGTGGGGCACGAG
>VXBU01005243.1:1359-11758 GCA_013400315.1 Bombycilla garrulus
ATGACCAAGTCTGACAAGTATTCCTACATTTAAGCCTTTTCTCTTGTTTGGTAAGACCTGAAGTCTTTCTGGGGTCTTTTAATACAGAGAAAGCATAAATACAGCCAGACTTTGAACAAAACAGCTTGTGAGAGAAGGGGGATCAGACCCTTCTGCTAAGAAGCTTTTCTTTGGTTGTTTTTTTTTTTTTTTTTAATTATCTAGATAAGCAGAAAAGCCCTGTTATGAAATAAATGAGAGATAATAAAAAAGGGTGAGGTTAATACACAGACAAGAAAGCAAACCAAAGACACAAGCAGGAGATAGATTGTGAAAAATATGAATTCTTAAAAACAAATTTCAATGTTCACATTGGATTTTCCACCTTTTGAGAACACAGCATCACCTTTTACAACAGGACAAAGCTCCCTTAGGTAGGGGACTACTGAATTTTACATGCTAATTTTATTTGCCTTCTTCTAAGAATTATGTTTATGCCCCACCCAGCCAGCACACTGACTTAACAGCTTCGGGTCTCATTTTAAGAAACCAGCAGACAGTTTTCTCTCAGTCATGCTGATGAAATTTTTTTCAAACTGTATCTGCTCTGAACAAGTTTAACAGTTAAAAACACCTTCACTGACTGGGCTCTGACGATGTCTAAGGCCCATCAGTTCAAATTTCCCTCAAGCAATACTGAGGCAGGGGAAGAAGAATAAAAACCACTTTCATCTTGTCTCCTACTCTCATAAAAAGTAAGCTAATCAGAGTTATGGAGTTTCAGTCTTGTACAAAAGGCTACTGGAGACACAGTTTCTTGTTCCAGCACATCTTTTGCTGAGATCCATTTAACAACTTTCTTCTGAGAAATTCATGAATTTGAAAGCTTGCAGAAAGTAAGGCATTTCACAAGTCAGACAACCTTCTGTTTTACTGCAACAGCAGGATATTCCTATATGCCATTTCAGTCACTGCGTTAGCTAATAGCTCTGCAAATGAAGGCTTATTTTGAATAACTTTGGTGCAATCATTAACCACTTGGCCTGGAAACCCACTTTCCATAGTCTGAGCCAAAAGTGTTTCCCAACTGTTCCATTTGAGGCCCTATATTCAGGAATAAAATTGAAGCACAGGCAAAAAAAATCTTTACACAAGTCTGCTGCAAGATCCATCTGAGCTCTTGGTAAAAAGTGCCCCTCTGTTATAATGTCTGCTGTGAGCTCACAGAAAGCATGGATCTTTGAACTTAAACTTCCCTTGGGCACCCATCACTGATTTCAAGAGCAAGCAAAGAACCTATTTGCTTTTGTAGGGAGGCAAAAAGTAGCACATCCCAGCAAGGACCACAAAACTACACTTCAGCTTATATTAGTGTATTTGGGCAAGCCACTAAAGAAGTCAAATTCTTCTAGAAATACTACCAAAAAGCAACTAAAGCTTCAGTTCTAAAGAAATATTTATTATGTCTCAACTGCTTCTAATACAGAAACCAAGTCAGATCTTCTTTTCCATGCAGGCTAGAGTATTTAAAACTGACTTTCATTTAGGCATTTAACTTATGAGCTGCAGCATATACAGGCAACAGAAATACTCAAAATTTTGAATTATTTGCTTTACACTGTAAATAATTTTCTCATTTGGTAACAAAATACAGTGAAAATATAGTATTTCAAGGAAGACACATTTAAAGGATTTAGGACAAATATCTAGCTTACAGCTTGATGTGATATGGCTACCAATACAAACTGCAAGCAGTATACAAGACGTCTGTTTAGTAGGTCTCATGTTTTCAGGTTACTTGCAGCAGAACATTAAAGTGGGGAGCTCAAGAAAAGCAGACCAAGAGAAAGTAAAAATGCTCAAAGGCAAATTCAACAGTTCAATAATACCACAGAACATCAGAACTTGCTAAATAGCTGTTTAATCACTGGTTGGAAACAGCCTAATATCAATTACCTGAAAAACCAAAGATTAAGGAGAGTGACAGAACAGAGAGCTTGTGGCAACCATTAGATACAGCAGCTGACACTTGAAATTAATATTAAGTAACATTAAGTGTTTTGCCAGGATTTTCTTCCAGACATGAATTTATCAGGAAGCCTTATAATATACAAAAGCCTAATTTACCCCTCCATCTCAAGGACCTGTGAAAAGAAGGAAACTGTCTAAATACGATAGACTGTAACATTGAAGAATGTCAGGCAAAAGAAACAGCTACCTAAAATATCCTTTATTTAAATGGAAGAGTCATAGCCATGGGTAGCTTCCTGTGAATACAGTGGTTAGATTTATTCATTTTGCAAGTCTGACTGAAAATGGATGTCATCTATTGAAACCTCTCCAAGAAAGACCAAGATACCCAGTAATTAACATATGCTGAAGTAACTCCAACTTTAAAAAAGCAGACATTTTAGTTTAGCAGAAAGTGTTGAGTACTGAAATATGTACTGTTTATAAAAAGTTGCTGTTTTGAAGAATGGCTAAACCATCCAAGACAAGTACATGGGAATGCAAAAAAGGAGAACCACTATCAGCTCATCCAGTTCTGAGTTTCCTGTGAGGCAAAAATTACTCACTGTAGGTTTGGCAGACTAGTAATTCTGAGAACAGTGATGCACTAAAGGCAATCTATTTTTATACTGGATAATTAAATAATCTGACATCGTATCAGAGCATCACAGTCCAGAATAGGTATCTACAGTTGGAACATGGCAGATTAAGTCAAAATTAATGTTACTATGACATTTTCTTCCTCAAAAAAATTTCATGTTCTACCTTCTAAAATAAAAGCCCCATCACTTGCTCTCCATTTGCAGTTGACAAGGTAAGAAACTAGATCAGTAAAAATACGTCTGTTTTATTAAACAGAGCTAGAAACCAAATTTTGAAGGGACCAACTTTATAGTAGTCAAAATACTAAAGAAAACTTAACAGAACAGACTACTTCAAGTTTCCAGCCCGACTTTTTAATATTAATAGTTATAACATGAACAAATGATTCATAGCCAAGTATGAAATGAGAGAAACTTTTCCAAGTATATGACAGAGAGACCTGAAAAGCACCACTTTGAGTAAATCTGTATTCCATAACTTCTTTGAAGTGGTGCACTGTGCACCAGATCAACACTCTTAAATCCTGCACCTCCTTTGCAGCTTTCTCTGTTTTAAGCCTTTTAAACTGCTTCCAGGTATTGTGCCAGGCCTACATCAACATGGTATTCAAAAATGGATGGCAGACATCTTCTCATATCTTAAGAAATTTGATTGAAGAGAATTTCTGCCTAAGCAGAGATAGAATGGGTCCTTCTTCAGACTGTATGAAAGCTACTCTGCTGAGCAACTCCAGTCTGGAGTGCCACCTAATCAGAAAGGATAGTTACATTTCTCGAAAAGAAGCATTTGAAGATCCTTCTGGCCAGAAACAGACTAATAGAAAATAATGCATCTTTGAGACCTGGTGAAGCAAGTAGCTATCTTGGAGCATACAAATTCTTCCTCATAAGGCAGATGGGTAAAGATTTGTATACGTCTATGTGCACTGAAGTAAGCCCCAGTTAATAAAGAAAACTCCCTTTCTTTCTCGGATGTAGAAAATAGGTGCCAAACCTTTTTATCCATGCAAGTACATTGTTTACTGTATGGCCCCTGGAGGGCCAGATGACACACTGAACGAAGAGCAAGCTGTTACACTTTCCAAAGGGAAGCAGCATGACAATGATCTAAGCAAGGAAAAGCAACAATCACTTTGAATGCCCAGCTATAGTACGGTCAATGTCAGAAGACAAAGATGATTAAGAGACTGGAGCTTCTCTCTTAGGAAGAAGACTGAGGGAGCTGGACCTGCTCAGCCACGAGAAGAGACAACTGAGAGGGGACCTCATTAATGTCTATTATCTGAAGGAAGGTTATCCAGAGGATGGAACTGGGCTCCTCTTGGTGGTACCCAGCAACAGGACAAGAGGCAACAGGCAGAGACTGATGCACAGGAAGTTCCACCTCAACATCAGGAAGAACATCTTTACTGTGTGGGTGACTGAGCACTGGAACAGATTGTCCAAAAAGCATCTGGAATCTCCCTTGCCAGAGATGTTCAAGAACTGTTTTGCATGCAATCCTACATGTGCTCCAGGATGACCCTGCTTGAGCAAGGAGGTTGGCCCAGGTGACCCACTGTGATTCCTTCCAACTTGACCCATTCTGTGATTCTCTGATGTAAACAACCCAAAATGTGTGGGGTTTGTCCAAATATCTTTCATAGCAGACACTGTAAATGCTGTGGAAACAAAATGTTTCTGCAGGAAGATAGGCTACTGTTGCAATTTAAAGGGTATTAAAGAGTTGCTAAATTTCTCATATAGCCTTGACATATTACATTGTCGGCTTCATATCCGACATGGAGTTGTTTCCACATTTTTTCACGTTTGTGAAATGTCTGTAGCACCTGATAACAATGGAAAAGCCTTCTTGGTACAACCTGCTGACACAAAACGAATAGTTGGCACAGAGACCAGCAAGACCTCCTGAACACATTATGGGTTAAATATGCAAGGATGACAAAAACACCTTAATAGTCATGACACAGACTCAGCTGTAACTCTCATTCACCAGATGCCAAAGTTATAATCACAGCCTTAACTTCACCATTTCCTGATTGTGACGTGTAAGTATGTGTGCAGTTTAAAGCTGTTTTCCTTAAGACTCTAGATAAAACCATCCTATTTTTTACTTTGAACATTAAATAATACTATCCCCAAACACCAACTCTGGCACATTACTATATGCAGCACTTTTCATTACTATATAACTCACATGGTTAAGTTGGACATTTTGTCTAACAAGGCAGTCTTGTTCAACCACTACTGTTCACTTCATTAGTAAGCATTTTATCACTGTTGCAAAATATTTTGATTTTTGCCATAGCGAGTTAATGACCTCTAAGAAACCCACACAGTCCTCTACACATACAAAAATTTAATTTAGGCCTTTTAACAAAATAAGATTAATAAAGCATTAAGACATTGGGTCAAAAGCCACACAGGATCACAATACTCAAGAGCCTATCCCATTAGCAAGCATTGCAACAAAAGGTGCTAAACTGGTGGAAAAAGAGTGTAAGTGAACTAGAAACAGGATTTCAGGTTTCCAAAAATGGAACTCTAAATGGCTATCAGGGACTCAGTTATTGCAAATCACTGTCTGAACACAGACTTTTTTGTAGCCATTGCCATAACGTAACATCACAGTATTTTTAAGTGTTACCTGCTACTTGTGCCAATTTATCATGAAGCGCATACAAGCTCTTCATCATAAGACTTATTTCATCTTCCTAGAATGAGAAAAACATATTTATGTTAAAACAAGCAGTAGTATAGATGTAATTTTTTCCATTTATCCCCAAAATCTTCATATACCATGAAGAAAAAGCCCAAGGTTCACACATACAGGTAGAAAGCTGTAACACCTCACACATCAACAATGATGTAGGCAATAGATTTTGAATCCAAGTATTTCCTGCATTGAATTTTGAGATCTTGACTGAAGCTAAACAAGACTGAAGCTTGGACTCTTAACGGGTCTGCCAGTTAAAGCCGACAGACTATCAGTAGTATTTTCATACTACTGAAGGATTAGTGAAATTACTCAAAAGAAGTCTGTTTTGTTTGGGCTGGTTTTCTTTTTATTTTTACTACGTAAAAATGAAAGTTTTATTCTTTATAAATGTGCAGTGACATTTTATACAAGCCACACTAAAGTACCATCTGGTCACACTCTGCCATAAAATTCAGTGCAAAGGAAGATTTTTGTTGTCTACCTTCAAACTACAGTAATTTAATTTAAAAAACAAACAAACAAACAAACCACCCCCACCAAACAAAAAGCCAAAACAAAGCACACCAGAAAGCTGTGGACTACCTTGTTGATACTTCCTGCATACATAATACAAAAAGGTCTAATTCCCAAAACAAGCATGAATATCAGATGTCACATAATTGCTGCTTACAGGGCAAACAGGAGTTAAACTTATCAAGATATCAAGCAATTTTATTAAATATAACCAGGACCATTTTATATTAGAAGGAATTATTCAAAACAAAGACAAAGAACATGCTATTACATACACATACAATTACATACACTAAAACCTATTCTGAAATGTTGAAGCTTTATCTAATAGCTAAGACTAGAGCCTTCATTCAAAGAAATACTCAGTTTGTGCATATGGTGATTATACTATTTTTGGAAAAAAACCTAACTATATTAGTTTTTGTATACGTCTTATTAGGCTTAATTCCCTGATGCACCAGCACTATTTACATAATTTTAAAATGTGAAAAGTCCAATTTTTTTTCCTGCAAGAAAATTGCTACCAGAAAAGCAAAATACTTCTTTTATTGATCAAATAATGGACAATTTATTTCCCAACAGCACTATCATCCATTACCAGCGTCACCTCTCCCTATTTTGGTACTACAAAACCATCACCGAGGTTAAGCTGATGTAGTTGATACTCCTCAGGAAACTAACCAATCTGATTAACTCATTTCCTGGCCAGAAAACACTGTGAATGGTAGAAGAGGACAATCAGTCCTCCAGCACACACATACACACCACCAGCAGTACTTTAACTTCCATTTACTTGCTAGTAGGTACACCCACGACCTCAAAATAGCTACAGTGAGATGAACATGAGAAATATTACTGTTACCAATTTTCTTTTTCTAATTAATGGTTGGAAGGCATAAAAGAAGGAATTGAACAGTATAACCCTTGTAGTTAACAAACAATCAAGCATGCAATAGGATTACTACAGAACAGTGAAGTAGAAACAGGAGAAAGTAACAGAGAGAACAGGTTCTCAGCCTGAGTCCAGTGCACAAAAAGCATTCTCTCTGCACTAGTAAAGTAATTTTGAAAGAATCCCCAGAATCTGCCTGAAAAAATTTCATTTGTTCAAGAGATTCAGAAACATTTTCTATCCAAGAAACCAGCCAAGGCCACCTGCTTAATATGCAATTATTCACTTTCGCAGAGTTCAATCCTAGACACAAAAACCCACCTATCCACTAAACAAACAAACAAAAAAAACCCAACAAATCCGAGACAGTAAAGAAAAGAAATGCCCCCCCAAATCCTCCACAATTACCTTGCAATACTTGCTTATATATGCCTAGCAAAAGCAGATCACTACATTTGCAATTCAAGACAGAAGAGATAACCACCTGAAGGCATGCTGCACAACTAAGAATAATACAGATAGCTTCAATGGTGACATCTCAAAAATGGTTAGCCTGATACTTCAGACAAAAAAAGTGAATATAAAAACAAATAACAGAATGGAATCAGACTGAAAAAGACACCATTTTAAAGGACTTTAACCCTTGCTCCTCTACAGCAGCAAGTAAGATCCTGGGTTTTCAAGTCAATCATCTCTTACCATTTGTGCTTTCCAGGTTGAGAAGCCAACTCATAACAGTGAGTGAAAAACTGTTAAATTTAGTCACAAAATTTACAACACTGTTTTCTTTCTACAATAGAAATTATGTACTATTTTCATTGTATATGAAGCAACCAGCATGCCACAGCCAAAACTTGTAATCCTATTTACATTGCCCAAGATAAAAAAAAAAACCCTAAAACATCAATTACACAAAGTGCATTTATTTCCTGTAAATTATACTAAAACGGCATCCTTCTGAACAGCTCTATATTGTTTTTCTACAATCACGAGACAGACTAAAATCTCAATGTTAAGTGGTTTTATTTACCTGTATTTTTTGGAGTTCTTCACTAAAGGGATCCTTGACTGTCAAAAAAAAAAAAACAAAAAAAAGAAAAAATTAATTCACTAAAAAGGTATACCAACACTGTAGCTTTATGACAACACTGTAATAGAGAAGATAAAAACAAGGTCCATAATAAGACAAATAACAAAGAGACATCTATTCAGCTTTGCCCTAACTCTGCATTTAATAATGCAGTATAGTAGCATTTAGGTTAAACCAGAATTTTTTATGTCAACAAATTTCACAGCTATTTCCTTATAAACTGTGCTTGCCATTTGCCAAATCTTGCTTTAATAACTCAATTGCTTTGAAATAATTTGAAGGTTTTACATTTTAGTGGAAAATTCAAAAAAGGAAAACCCCTTTTTACTAACCCCTAATACATACAACAAAGCTCTACAACTCAGCATTTTCTTTTAATGAGAGTGAGACAACACACTGAGAGCTCATGCACTCCCATGCATATAGGTATCCACAAAACATCAGGAGTTGCTCACCCAAGAGTAGACTGATTGACAATAACTTGATTTCGGAACCACAACCATGCTTTTAAACTGATCAGTTAATTTACTTATAAATGGGAAATATGAGAGAAACATAAAGGTTGACAGATCAAATTCATGGCAAGATTTCTCATTTAGGAGAAATGGAGGATACAAAAGAAACCAAGGACCAACTTATAAAACAGGGTTCCCAACCTTAATCACGTGTAAGTGAATATGGATAGGAAATGGAAAAAAAATCTAAGAAAACATTAATTATTTGCAAAAGAATGTGATAGTTATTAACTGTGTGACCTTCAGCAGCACTCTTGTCAGCAGACAAATGCTGATCTGCTTCACCTTAGTTCTGAAAGGAAGTTTGAAGTAGAAATTATTACCCTTTCTTTGTTCCTACATGTAGCGATGGTAAGATTCACATTCCTATGGTTACAAGCAACAAATGATGTATAAAACAGCGGGACAATGAAAATGCTTTCTAAATGAAGAAGGCTTGACTCTCTTCAACTTTGCAAACAAGTTTGCCCATGTGCCTGAACTCAGAAAAAAATTAAGCATGTTACCTACCCAATAAGCTCTCTGGCTTCTTCTGGAAATGGAAAAAATAGAGCAAATGGAAAAAAAAAACAACAAACAAACCAAAACCAGGGACTGTTTTTCACAACATCCAAATACTGTATTCAGATATAAGATTAATTAAAGCAGATGTTGAAGACTCTTGCAAACCAAGCCCTACAGCACTTGACAATTTCATTCTATAAGTCCAAATTCACAGCCATTGCTTACTGGATTATCAAGCTCCCAACTTTAAAAAGCTTTATGTATTTTCTTCATTAACTGAATTGAACACACCCAGCACACTAAGCATTCAATCTAAACAGGATTAAAATAAGATTAAACACCTGGTTTGATTGCTAATTATCCAGACAAAGATAATTATGGACTCTAGGGTCAATCTTACTGAGCATACATGAAATCTTGATTGAGTAGTGGTTTTAGATTGGAAAGAGGGTACAAACAAGACACAAGAGTGCATAGATTTCAGTATACCCGACTAAGATATTTTTGTAGCACTGATGAAAGTCATGAAACAAACACATATGCAACATTTCTATGCCTGCAAAGACTGAAAACTGTCACTTGACATTCCAGATATACTAGGGCAGTCCAACAATTAAATGGAGGCTATGGTGGTGGTTAGACTTTTTCAGCATCACAATCCCAGTGTAAAATCAATCTCACATTTGGGCAACTTCGTATTTACATATTTACATAAATTAATTTAATTTATTAACAAGCCAGATGAGATGTCAATATTTGCCTCTCCTTCACAAATGCATAGTGGTTACAGTGACCAAGAATACCAACCACCTCGTCAAAAGTACCTGACACAAAAAATTTAACAATCTTTAAAACTCCTTATTCTAACTCAGACAGTAGGATTTCCATTAAATCCCTCTGAAGTTAGTAATTGTTATAGTTAACAAAAAACTAGTACATTTTATATATGATGCTATTTAGTTTAGCATGACTGGTGCCTTAAGAGGGAAGTATGCAAAATGCAACTGCAGCAATTTATCAGCTGCATATGCAATTACAACTGTAAATCAATCTGCATTTATTTACCACATAACCTCAATTCCCTTGAGTTATATAAGGCCACTCCTTAACTTCTTCAGTAATTCCTCCTCTGAATACACTCTTCTTTCTTCAGTCCAGAACCTAAGCTCTTACCAAATCATCCCACATGCTCCTGCCACAGATGCAGTTTTCACCTACTCCAACATGCCTAAGATATTTAAATATATTACATCAGCATTCTTCATTCAAAAGCTTTCTTGACGTTCTTAGAATATGTAACTATATTTGTAAGAGTGATAAATTCTTATTCTACCAAACCAAACATTAAATTAAGAATTAATTATTAATACAATATTTTTATCTGAACATATACTTCCAAGGCCTCAACCTCAAAACGGGTTTGAGACCTCTACCATGCAAGAATTGCCAGCCTTGAAAATAGTCCGTCAAGCTCAGACTCTAATAGAGTTCAAAGAACAACTTACCATCTACTTATGCTACAAAGTTAAAATATGTATCCTTGTACGGGGGGGGAGGGGGGGAGAGAGAGAGAGA
>VXBU01005256.1:23882-53938 GCA_013400315.1 Bombycilla garrulus
CTTGCCCCTTGCATGCTTCATTACAGTTTTGTAATATACTCCACAGTCATTAGAGGTTTTTTATCTCTTTTTCCGGAGACATCTTTTAAAGGACTACTTAATCCCTATAAATCATATTTTCTCTGGATTCTCAAAGCTTTTTGAGAGAGATTTTTTCCTTCTTTTTTTTTTTTTTTTTTTATTGCAGCATTCCTAATGGCATCAGACCTACTATAAGCAAAAGTTAAAAATAAATCTTATCTCAAAGAGACTGTTAAAGCTAATGAACTGCTAACTCTTGGTACTTCTGTGTTCCTAAATCCTTTTAATTTCAAGGTTGCCTTCCTGAATCCTCAGTTTAGTTCAATAGCATTGTGTTTATACAGACCCAGTTAAATTACTTCTGCAAATTCACATTTATTTTATATGATGGTACTTAAAGAAACCTTGTTTAATTCAAACTTTAAAATGACAGATTTGACATCATATGTGATCCTTTCGTCTATCTGAACTGTATCTCACTATGTGCGTTTCTCAGTTGCTTCAAATAAGGACAGATCCTTTTCAAATCACATAGCATATTATCTGAAGATCTCCTGCCTGCTTTCTTCACTCTCTCTAACGGGAAGTCAAGGGAAATACATTCTGAATGTTATCTCTTATAGTCTTTTACCTACCGATGTGTTTATATCTGCTAGAACAAATTTCAGCTTGAAAGAACATATCAGAGGAAATTTACTTACAAAAATGGCCAAAAGGAATGCATAACACTTAGAATTGAAAAATATACAAACAAACAACATTGGCACAATAGCATTCTAGAGGATGCCCTGTATCTATTGAAAGTAAAAAAAACCATGTACTTTCAAACACAATTACAAATCACAATTTTTGCATCTTTTTTTTTTTTTTTCCTGTTTGAAAGCTCTGGCACACATCTTATTCCTTTTTTTGAGGTATTTCAGCTCATTAATCTAGCAGGAAAGGAGTTAAAAGTAAACAGAAAATCCTATGGGAACAGGATGGCACTTCACCCACACATACTAAAATGTTAGGTCATCCTTCTGTGTTGTAGAAATACATCTGTCATATATAAAACCAATGCATAGCACCATCTTATTTTAAAATTTCTCTTTTGTACTAAATACCTGAATTATCAAAATGGTTTAAAACCAAATAACACACAACCTTCTGAGATTCTCCCCAAACTATTGCAATGTGTCGCGGCTCCCCTTCAGCACGGCCAGCTTTGGTATCACCCACTCAGGTGCCCCAGAGGGTGCACGCAATGAGAGCGGGGCAGGGCACCGGCGTGGTGTGTGTGTTGGGCACCCAACCTGCCAAGCCGGTGCTTGCTCAGGAGAAAAGCTGCTGACTGGAGAAAGGCAAAAGGTGAAGGAGAGTCCTTCACGCTGGGATGCAAACTGAACAGGTACATTCCACAGGAATCGAAGGCAAAAAGGCCAAGAACAAAGGGGTGCAGGGGTTTAAGTATGGGGGTTGAACAGGGGGTGGGTACAATTGAAGAACCAATGGGGAGGTTGATGGGGAGGAGAGAGGGTGGAGGGAAAGGATTACACAATCAGCAACTGGCCAGTGGTAACAGGGGGAGGAGAGACTGGGGTCACATGGGCCAATGGGGCATCGAGGTTTAGGGGATTTCCAAAGGGGTGGACACTTCAGGGAGTGGCCCATGTGGGGATTGACAGGGAAGGTTCTGGAATGAGGGGAGTGGTCAGGCTAACTGACAACAGGGAGGCTGCAACTCGGGGAGGAGCTTTGGGTGGGAGAAAACAACATGGAGAAAAGTATAGGGGAGGAGGGACCAAACCATAACAAATGGGATCGAACAAAAACAAGGGCTGCAACACAATGGAATATCTTTATCAGCTGAAGAGCTTGCAATAAAAAACCTGAACATGATGTCAAGGATGCTTTGTTGAGGATTACAATTGTTTGGAATCATCTATTTTTTACCCTCTCCCATGTGGGTCTAGGAAAAAATTAAGTATCCACAAGGTTTTTACAGCTGTTATTGTATTTTGGGATAGTAAGGATTTAGGGTAGTAAATAAAACTATGGTGAGTTGTACTATTGACTTCATTGCTTTTTCACTTTTAATTAACTGCTTTGCATTTCAGCTTACTCATCAGTATAATGAGAAGAATGATATCTTCCTTCCTGCTCAAAAGATACTTAATTAGCGCTTGTGATGTCATAGATGTAAAAATGAAAAACATTGTGATTAAAAGGAAGTATTGGGATGCCACAAGGTAACTGTAGTGATCTGTGCTTCCTCCTCAGCTTCACTGTGGTTGTAGAATTTTAATTAGCATTTCCAAAAATTTGTCTTAGCATAGTCTGATGACATACCTCAATAGAGCAGAATGTGTGACTTAAAGAATTATGGAATTATTTATGTTGGAAAAGACCTTTAAGAACATTGAGTCCAAATGTAATTAGCAAATCCAAATAAATGTTTTGCTGATTGAAGAGAACACATGGTTTATCTGGTAAGCTTTGCAAGTACTTGTGTCATCACAAGCACACATGTCCAATGCATTAGATGGGAATATAATAAGAAACCTGTATAAATAAACATAATGCTTCTCAAGGTAGGATATTTGCATGATTAGTCCTTCCTGACTTCGTCAAGTGAATTATTTTTATAAGGCAATGATTGGAATTGTTATTCTTTTGACAGTTCTTAATGTATTATTCACATTTTTGGCCTATGAATGCCAAATGGGTTAATTCACATAGTTTTTCACATAAAGACCAAGATTTACTGTTGCTTAAGCTGGAGGCAAAAATAATGAAATTCTCCAGCCTCCTTCTTAGTATCTAATTTGTATTATAAAATCAGTCCACAATCTTATCCCTTAAGGTCACTGTCAGCCAGCTGAGGTAGCTCAGTTTGTACCGATAGGGTGACATTAACATGGCTCACATGATGCTGCACACGGAACCCCTCAATGTACAACTATGGCATAGAATAATTACATGCAATTGGACAATCCCACTGCTGGCTGGGAGCCACCAGAAGAGTAGAGCTATAGAGATTTAAGGGAGAGATCTCTGGAGGAAGTGGCCTGAAGAAGACAGCAGAAATCCCATCTGTGTGTTTTTACAAATAACTTCAGTGCTGTTTACTGAAAAAGATCATAAAATTTATCTAGCTTTTTCTGCAGATTATTTGTAAACTATATGCATAACATGGACAATTTCAGTGAGCATCTGAAATACAGCTGCATTTAAGTGGACTGAATCAGGGCTGCAAAGCAGTGAAATAAAGGGTTTCAGAAATACCTGACATCCAAGTCCTACAGAAATTTATATATTTTTCATGTCCAGATGCTTTTTAAAATAATGTATGACCATTTAGATACCTAATATTTTTTATCAGAAATAAAAGGAAATTTTTAAACTGCCAGAGAAAATTTACATCTTTTATAGCTTGAATCCTTCTTAGTTTATTTCCTGGTTTCCAATTCATTTCTACAAATCTTATAATTAAGAAATGAGAATTCACATTCTATAAAAATATTTAATGCTATGCTTCCAAGTTAAGACACTTTCTTTTCCTGGAACTGTTTAAAAATTGCCTATCTGGATTGTCTCTTCTCCACACTCATTATTGTATGAAAATATTTTAAATATTATATTTTGACCTTCCACAGTGTATAGTCAGAAATACAAGGCTCTATTGTTAGATTGTTTACATAGTTTTCTGGCTACTCCAACTTCCTGTAGCCACTCTTTTCAGCTATATATTTTTGCAGTAAGGCATCACTGGAGTCCCTGAGAAGTTTTAATTTGAAGGAGAAATAATGTGCAAAATACATATGACATACCCTATATATGCCACTTCAGAAAGTTACAGTATGCTTAGATGGGATGAAGTAAATAGACTTAACACAACATTTCTAAATGTCAGAAATCTATTAGCTGAACTTTGACTCAGTTTGCAGGACTGTGTAGAAATGCAAATGTGAAGCCCAAGGAGTAGAGTAGAAGGTGTATTGGGCAGGGGTGCTCTGAAGGGTGATATTAGCAAGATTGCCTCCCTATAAAAAGAGCAGCTGCTTCTGCTGGGGCTAATGTAGAAAATTTGTGCCACCAGCCTAGTTATAGTTTTATAAAAAGACAAGTTTCAGCTGTTTGAAAACTGTGGTTGAAAGTTAAGTTGCAATTATGAGTTGGCTGTCAAAATAATTAGTTTTCTGGCTTAAGCAAAATAGCAATAGAAAAACTCAATCCACTCCTATGATACAGATTCACTTTGAATTTACAGGGTAATTTGCATTAGTAGTTGTAGTGCATGTGCAATAAATATTACTTGCTTGGGTTCTAATGATGGTAATAGTTCTTTGTTTTAGTATGAAAATTGAATCTACCATCATTATTTTCCTATTATTATTGTGCTGTACAGGAAAAATAATTTTCCGCTAACCAAGGAGTAAAATGCTTGTATTTAACGTCATTCTTGCAGGTAGTCCTCAATTCTGAAAATACCTCTCAGAAGTTGCATCAAAGGGGAAAGCTAAACAGATGGCAGAATACAGAACCTGCCATTTAGGATTGAGTACAAAGTAAAATCCAAGAAATTCTTCATGGATGCTGCATAAGTACAAAGGCACCATTAATTAAGGTTGAAAAATAGTCAATGTGAAACCTGTTAGATGAATAAAAAAAATATGCTAACCAGGAGACTACAGTACCAAGTGTGCTACAAGGCATTTTTGTAATTAACATAATTTCCAGTATGAAAAAATACTATTTTTATTGTAGATTGTTTTAGAGTGCACAACAGTTTGAAAAAAATGCTTTTATTTTTCTATTTATGATAATTGTGTATCATTATAAGAGATACTGTAAACAGGTTTTTGAAAACAATGTTATTTTAAAGGTTAATTATATTCATAAATACTTCACATGAAAAAATTTGGTCTGCTGTTAATCCTGAAGACTCTTAAAGGAAAATGTCCTTGTTGCATTCTCTTCTCACTAGTACAGGAGCACAGTCTTACCTGCATTGTAATGGCTTTTGAGGCTCCTGATGGATGGCCCAAGTATTGTCTCAATTACCATCATGATTTCCATATCAAATGATGAGACTTTCTATTCATGACTGGTGAAATTAAACATTATAACATTCATGTAAAGGCATTTGAAGTTTTTTGGGTTTTTTTCAAAAGGAATTTCTTCCTTCCTAATGAAAACCATTTGCCCTAGCAAACCTACTCAGTTTTTCAGAAAGCAAAATAATATGCCTTCAATCTACAATTTCCTTCATTTTTTTCACTACAAGAAGAAAACTGCTGTTTTTTTCTTATATCACCTTAGACTTATTTTATTCTAAATCATTATAAATCTTTGAATTTCTATTTATAGCTAATTACTTCAAAGTGTGCTATAGCATATGTATTTTAAAAATGCCATTTGTACAATTATATTCTATTAAGAAAACATAAAGGTGCAATAATATTTTTATCTTACATAAAATTTAAAAAAACCCTCAACTAAAGCTGATACTGGCAAATGATATCTGTAAGACTGTTGCTGGAGGGTTTTTCCAGAACAATATGCAGTTCTTCCCAGTAGTATTTTCCCCTTTGATTACTTTGTACACAAATATTTTTACACAGTCTGCTAATGATGGCATGTCACTACTGGGGTAGAGTATTGCCCTGACAGAATTTGAATTGACTTTATTGTAGTCATGTTCAAATTTGCTAATGGGAAATTTTTTTTTTTTGCTGAACATACTTTAGCAAGCAAGGAAGCCTCTTAGTTTTTATATGCCATGAGTCCCAGAAAAAGATGCATGAAGTGATGATGTTCCTTGTGATCTGAAGAGAGACTAAAGACTTATTTCTGGTGTCACCCCCCTCTCGGTACAGAAAGTACACAGAGGTGTTCGAAGCAGTACCTATACCCTCTTTGCATTCACTAGGAGAGTTGAGATAGAACTTCCCCGAAGGTTTGTGCAAAATTACTCTTTTTTTGCAACTGTAAACCAGACAATATCTCATGGAAAATTTGCAGTGGCAGAAAGCAAGCCCTTCCTGGGAAATGTACTGAAATTGTTCAGAAGTTATACCCATTCACTGCTGCTAACCTCTGTTGTCTAGTTGTCAGATATGTTTGGGAGCAGGTTGAAATAATTACAAACAATGTGCTGATGCTGCAATATTGAGTAATCATAGGTATTTTCCATAGCTGTCATGGAAAAATATTTCTATTGGTAAAAAGGAGTTTAATATAAAAAAATTAACAGCATGGTAGAAAAAAATTACATTAATCAAATGAAGATGCCTAGATTTCTTATTTTTAAGTCACATAGAGTGAATATTTTCTAAATTAGATTGTGAAACATTAAGAAGTATGAGTACATTCTGAATGACTGGTGCACAAGTTCATGTTTCCAACTTATTAAAAACATGTTATTAAAATAAAAATTTTCTGCCCATAAGTAATTTTATCAAAGGCAGGATTATATCAAGTATTCATACAAGACAGAGGTAGTACTATGAAAAGCGTTTTGTCATATATTTAACTAAAGGAAACCTGAGAAAGCAGAAGAGGGTAGCTATTTTCTCTTCTCAAGAGGCTTTCCCTGCTTCAAGTTGTACTTACTATTTGCTATTCCTGCTTAAAGATTGTCTAAAGAAAACTTGTCAAAATAAGAATATTGTGATATAAACAACTGCAAATACCAATTCAGTTCCAGCCAATTTCAACTAGAAAGTATGAGAGACATACTCCAGTTGAATATTCTAATGCACTGATGGAATGCATCTCTTTATTACCATCACTAATAAATGCGGACTCTGGATAGAGGAGCAAATGGAGATGAACTCCAGGGAAGGAAAATATTGGAGAGCTAACTGCAGTCCTTCAACTTCATGAGAAATTATGTCCAGTAATCCTAACCTGAAACACATAGAATTCCATTTTGAAATGAATTGCATTTATTGTCCTCTATTTTTCTTATATGAAGGAACTGTGTTTTGAATCAATCTTCAAAACAGTATGCCTAAAGACCTTGGATGCCTCCAATTTTTTTTTCCCCAGAAAAAACCATCTCAAAACATTTTTAAAGCTGACTTTTTCCCTTAAGATGACATACTTTAAAATAGCATCTTGTCATTTCACAGGGTATTCCGAATATCATTTACAAATTTAGACTAAAAGTAACACTCTTCCTAGTAATCTTTCTTATTTCGCAGCACAGTGCTAACATGGGAAGCAAAGCAGAGAACAGACTGCAGCTCTTTCTGGAACATCTTGAACAAATGGCATTGCTTATGTTCCAATCATTCACTTCACCAAAATAACTAATGATGAAGAAAAGGTTGTGAAGACTACTAGTAGTATCATATGGCAATGTGTCAGTGTGATTTATCAAGTAGAATTTGTATCACATAGATGATACTTGGCAAACAGCAAATTAACTTTGTTTTTCAGATCTCAGACTGATGTTACATGCCAGTAAATTAATAAAAAGATAATGAGAATTATATTTTTTTACTCAGTGAATGTGAAACTTAATTACACCCTACCATGGACATCTGAATATTATGGCTAGACAGTGGCTGACATAGAAAAAAATAAAGAATTATCACAGTTTAAAGAAACATATCACCATAAACACTTTGCTGATGGAACACAGCCTGTTCATCGGCTGAAATGAAGCAGATAGACAGGACATATGAAATATATTTTGTGGATCAAAAACTTTCTAAAGTGATGCTGACAGATGGTCAACTCACTGACTTAGGTATTGCACAGTAAGTAAAGCTACATAACTTGCTACACTTTCCTGAGGAATCATCACCCAAGGGTATTCTCCCCTGCATCTGTGAAAATGTGCCTACTTTTTTCACAATACTTTTGCAACAGCATTGTTAAGCCTGATCAGCTGGCATGGAGGTTGGATTATCAGCAGCAAGGTGACTGGCCAGAAATTTGCTTAAAGGGATTTTGAGCTACAAGATACTTTGACAATCTTTTTCAGCCCTGTTTGTCAAACACAGCCTTTAAGTGGTGCTAAACAATTTTTCAGGCTGTGGATCACATGATCTGGTGTCTGTACTGGGCCATTTGCTCTTTACTCTCTCCCGCAACTTCATCACCTCACATCTGTTTCACATGAGCTACGTTCAAGGTCCACAGGATACTTTTCACAGAATCTTGAGGCCTCGTGCAGTAAGAATGATGAATATAGCACACCTGGGATGTATTTTCTGGTTTGGATAAAATGTACTGTACACACAAATCCAATGAGAAGGTGCTTCCCCCTATCCCCTGAAAAACCCTCACTGGTACTAGTGTTCTATATAAACCATATTTTAGTCCAAAATAAAACTTTTTCTGAGTCTCAGAGATTTATATGAAGCACAGATATTTGACATATGCAACTTTGAATATTAGAAGAAAAAGAAAATTGTAAGAAGTTTTAATTTAAAATTCCATGCACTTTTCAAAAAGTGTCAAACTCAAATGCCCATCAACATATTTTAGTCATGTCTAAGTTATTAATATAAAATTTGTTTCAAATCAAAATATTTTCAAATATTTCCTCAAATTTTAAATGCCTAGATTTATTATTTCTGACGTAAATTAGATAAAAGGGAAAAATTCTTTAATGTGAAAATGGTGGAACACTGGAACAGGTTGCCCAGAGAAATGGTGGATGTCCCATCCCTGAAAGTCTTCAAGGTCAGGTTGGACAAGGCTTTGAGCAGCAGCAAATGAGACTTTTGGTGATAGTGAAACAAAGTTTGAATACAGAAGAAACTCAGATTTAAGTATAGAGGCAAGTGTCCTCTCAGCTGTTGGTGTAAATTCGAAGTTGTACAAAACTGCATTTATCTGATTCTTCACTACCATAACAGAAAGGTCAATGGAAGTTATGCAGAAATTATAAAATTTTAAAATATGTAAGAATTGCAACATAAAATACATGGGTTGGGTTTCAACATGGGACACTATCAAAGAGGAAAACTCTCAACACTTTATCATGTTAGGATTTCATGAAGTGACAAAGAAGGCAAAGCATCATTCAGGGCATTATTTACTGTAGCTCAGGCTGGCCATTAGTCGTAATTGGAGTTTTAACTAATGCAGATATAAAATTGCTGTTTACAATGAATAAGTAATGAGGACCAAAATTTTTTGAAACTATTTTACAAATATAAAGTATTTACTTGTAAAAGGAATGAGATTAAAATACTTATTCCACCTTAGTGAGGGACAAATAAATGCTTCCATATCATTGTGGTTTAAAATTGTATAAACTAATGTTTTATTCTGGAAAATATATCAAATATTTGTTTGTATTTTTAGAAGAAAATATTAATAGAAATACAGCTCGTGAGAAATAAATAATTTTAATTGAAAAATATAAATGAAAATATTCTGTGAATAAAATTGAATAAAAGGTTGCATTTTAAATATGATGTAGATATTAAACAGAATTTTCCATTGATTGTACCCTATATTTTGCACAGGAAGAGAGGTATTTCGCATTTCATTCTTTTCCAAGGTGTTAATTATCTGCTGTGCTGATCTCTGTGTGTGTCTGGGTGAGTGTGGAAGGGGGTGCATGTGAAGAGTATACGTTTACTACTGAATTATTTAAAAGTTACTGAATTAAGAAACTTGAAGATAAGAAATTACTGCTTTTCATTATTGTTTTCTACAGAAAGTTTATGGCACCAAGGACTTCGTAAGGATTAAAACTTAAATACAAGCTGGTCAGCTCAATATCTACAATTTGTTTTAGTGGGAAAATAGCAGAATCAGTTCTAGAGTGAATGGAATCACCCCTGTTTAGGTTAATAAGCATCCTTTCCCCTCATGAGTTATTTTGGACTAGTTTGTCATATTGATGTGTTTCATTAAGCAGTTAGAAAAAACACACATTTTTGCTTCTAGAAATCCAAGACCCACTGAACTCAAAGTGGGGTTTATCCAATTAAAGGGAGAAGTCTGCATCACAGCAAGTTTTTTTTCAGCTTTTCTTTATAGTTAATGAAAGAAAACAGACAATTCCAATGTGTGATTCTTTTGAATTAAGATACCTACTTAAGATGAGATAAATCACAGCCTAAAAATTCCTGCTATGCTGTATTGATTACAAATAAATCCCTGTGTCAATACCTCAAAGAGACAAGCAGACCACCTGAGTCTGAAGCTGGATGAGAAGTTGAATATTTTTCACTAATTACTACGCTTTGGAATAAGCTATTTGTTTTCTCTGAGCAGAAATTCCTTTGGATTCCTTATAATCTCTTTTTTTTTCTATTGTTTTTATCTTAGTTTGGATAAAAAACCCACAAAAAAAAAACCAAAAAAAACCACATCTTGCTCACCTATTTTAGACTTCAAGTCAGTTTAGATTAAGGTAGTCTGAATTTTAAAAATTCCTTCTTTCCTTTCCCCTTCTTTATCCACCAAATACACAATTTTACACTTTTAAATATAACTTTTTAAATTATCTGCTCTTTGAAAGAAATGACATACACATATTTGAAAATCCATTTCACTGTTATATCACTGAGTACTTTGTATCATATATGAAATGCTAAGGATCATGTAGATTGTTTAGTGAAATACCTTAAAAATAATCAAATTTTGCATTTCTTTTTCCTTTTAAAATGAAGTTATGTTTTAATAGTAATTCTATAAATTCCTTCAGATATAAATATATGCAATATGCCACACACGTATAAATGCAATTCTTTTGACAACTAACATATCATACATTTTTTTAATTGAGACCAGCATTAATTTCAAGTTAAATAATGTTGCCTAATGTTCTATGACTTCTTTATAATAACACTCCTTAATTGGATATTTTAAAATTATATTTTAAAGCTGTTACTGTACATCCTGGAAAAGAGAAAGTTTGGAGAAAGAGATCAATGTGTATATATATATGAAGGGGAGAGTGGTAGAAACAGGATGGAGCCAGGGTCTTTTCAGTGGTGCCCAGTGACAGGACCAGAGGCAGAAACTGAAACACAGGAGATTCCCTCTGAACATTAGGAAACCCTTCTATACAGCAAAATTTTTATCTTCTTGATTTCTATTCATATTCTGCAATAGTTCTATGAAAGAGTATTCATTAATATCAGTGGGAGCCCTGTATGGAGAATACAGCTAGAGAATATGCCATTAAGAACTGCAGCACAGATTGGAGGAAGGAATTTTATCCCTTGTTAAGTTCTACATTACAGCATTTCTCATCATTTAAAAGAAACTTTTAAGTGAAATTATTTTACTATTGTCCTGATTTCCATCATTGTCTAATTTTTAGCAGTGCATTCAATTCAGCCCTTTCTCTCCACAGTTTCATTTTTCTTCCACTCTTCTAATGACCAGCTTTTTTCTGTTCTCTGTCATATCCGAAACTGCAAACCAATAAATAGTGGTCAATCATCTTGATCACACTTGAAAAAACAATAACCTAAAGCTCTACTATTTCACTGATTCTCATAAATCTCATGTGAAAATGCATTTTTTATATATATTACTGCACTTGCTTGTCATATTTTTAGATTATGGTAGAGCCTTAAATAAATATTATTTTCAAAAATGCATGCTATCTATTTTGATGAAAAGTTTAAAACAATTGTTGTAGAGTAGAAAAATGTTTAATCTGTGCGTAATAAACCTCTGCAGCATCCTAGTCTATTTAAAGCTAATTTCATATTGTAAAATGAATTTTCATCTTAAAGATTTAATATAATTATAATTTTTAAATGTGAGAAAAATTTGGCACTACCAAGTATCATCAGCAGAGAGAGAATGAGAAGTGAACCTACAATAAAAAGATAAAATTTTTAAATAAGGGACTCAGGTAAAAACACCAATGTATGCAATTACATTACATTCATAGCTGTTGAGAAGAATGCAAAATAAATTAAAATACTTAAGGAAATTTAAGTCTTTAAAATAATTGGGGTCTATATTTCATCATTATAATGTAAGAAACTAAAAAAAATTAATTAGAAGAAGCCTTAAGACTAGTGAGAGGTTTTTTCATGGTATTTAGAATCTCAGTAAACAGTGTTATAATAGTAATCTGAGACCCAAAACTGAGAGAAAGGCTAGTAACAACCTGGTTTAAAGTTAGTGACAATTTTTTTTTTTATCTAAGATATGTAATTATATCAACTCTTCATCATAAATCCAGAAGAAAAAGAAAAGCAGAAAGAGATCTGGCAGCAAAAGCACACCTCAACAGCCCCAAATAGTACCTCTAAGAAAAAAATTGTTTTACAATAACCCACTAAGAAGGAGTGGAACTATCAAAGAAGAAATAAAATATAAAGATATCTTTTATAGTAAAGATGATCTTTCGTGGGTAAATGCTTAAGCTGTAGCTTAATCTGATGAGATTTTTTTATATATAAATAGAATTCCTAGTATTCATTAAATGGATCCTAGCAAAATGGATAAGGAAATTTCAAAAGCTATGCTAATGTTTTAGAAGAAAGAACGGATTATTTGAGTATAAATAGGGTTTAGATGCTACAGTGAGAAAATTATTGTCTTAAAATACTAAAAATTGTAGAATAAATGTACCAAACCAGAATTAAGAAGTTTATGCTTTCTAGACAATTTCTCAGTAGGAATAAGGAATGATTGATCATGGGGAAGAGCTCAGAAGATATAGTTTTATTGCAGTAACTAAGACATATATATATTTCTTACAAATATTTATTAAAGCTGCTGAGAAAATAACATTTTTTTTATTCAAATGGAGTTTCTGAGGAGAATAAACCATTGCCTTTTATCTGCATTTTTGGTGTTTTGTAAACTTGAAAGCAAAAGCAAAATTGTAGCACTTTGAATATAAAATAATTTAAAAAAGGACTTGGTTTTGGTTTTGCTGTTGATTAATTGATTAAGTACTAACTTTTCTTAATTAAAGACAAAAAATTCATATTTAAAACATCAGACCAGATGAAGAATTTTAATTAGGTAAAATCTCTTCAGAAGCTTATTGTCTAACATTAATTAAACTACTTAACATGAAATATATTATACTTTTAATGCAACAATAAAGCTGTAAACTGGAGACTTGAAAAAAGGAATTCAGTCTGGAAGACTAGTGAATGGTTAAAGCTTGGACAGATGTGTATGGACAGTTCTGGATAGATGTACGTTGTTATTCAGTGTTTTTTAAGTCCTCTAAACCAACTTGGCATAAATCAGCTTGATTCTAGTAGCCAAATAAACAATATTAGCCTGAGCAGGTCAATGTATTTGAGATCACAGGCTTTACCTTCTGCAGATTGATCAGATGTTCATCCTGCTGGCACAACAAAGCAGCCAAACATAGGAAACCATGTCCAGAATACAATATTTTAACAAATCTAAGCCTAAATTAACATTCCTTGCCTCTTAGCAAAGCCTGTCAGCCTGAATACAATGACAGTGTCATTATTTTTAGTATATTCATAGCACTACTTCTAGCAATTGCTGAAGACATTTTTGTCAAATACAGTTTATATCATTCACTCTTGCTTATAGGCAACATTAACGAGCAGCAGGCTGATGCAAAGCATCTAAACATATTATGCATTCATGCAACATTTTTCCTTTCATATCATGAACAACATTCTACTAAGTCTTCAGAAGAATCAGACTGAATTTGATAATACCAATGCAAAGTAAAACTGAGCCAATTAAATGACAAAAGTCTGAGGTAATGGCGCAAATCAATGGCAGAGAAAATTCAGGTTTGGAACTTTGAATTTGAATAAACTATCCTTCGGCAGCAGTGGAGGTGGTTCTGTTAGAATGACATTATGCAATTTCATCACTCTGAAAGTTGTGAGACACTGTAACAGGTTATCCAGAGAAGTTGTGAATGCCCCATCACCAGGAGTGTTCCAGGAAATGTTGGATGGGGCTTTGAGGAACCTGGTCTAGTAGAAAGTTTACTTGACATGGAAGAAGGATTTGAACTAGACGACCTTTAAGGTGGCTCTTCCAACCCAAACCTTTCTATGATTCTGTGGATCATTTTGCAGGACAGGATGATGTTTTACAAATATTGAATTAAAAGAAAGGTCTACTAGGTAGAATTACTTCACTTTAAAGGTCAAACACAAAGACAGCAGGCAATCTCTGAACAGAAAAGAAAGGTTACTGAATAATAATGTTATGAATACAAAGTACTAGCTCTGTTATAAGAACAGCTATATCAGAGCAGTAGATGAGGCATAGAAAAAGATGCTATAGAGACTGAACAGGAGAATATTTAGTAGTTTCCAACAACAAAGAAAAACATGCTTTTCCAAGGTGACCCCAGGATCCATGGCAACATGGGCAGTTCAGTCTCTATGTGATGTGTTTCTATGTGGATAGACAATGACATGAGCATATCTTCCACATTCAGACTCTTGAAAGGACAGATCTCAGCTTTCAAAGTTGAGGCACATATAGAGAAAATAACACAACACAGAGGTAGATCTGATGTGTATGGTGTTGGTCTGGTCTTCTGTGCACACTCTATGCATTCAAAGATCTTGGGTCTGATCATTGACACAGGCTGCAAAGCAAAAGAATCTCTTCTCTCAGTTTGGCATGTACTCCACCCTCTTAAACATGCAGAAGAAGATTCTTGTATTTACAAAATGTTTCCTTCTTTATGGTTTTTCTGCTAGCAAAGATTTTGGCAACTAATTTCAATGAAGGCAACAACACCTATTATTTTCAGTAAGTAGCAACGACAGCATCATACAAACAAGGACTACTTTGGGTTGCAAGGGACCTTTAAAAATGGTCTAGTCCTATCCCCCTGCAGTGAATAGGGACATCTGCAACTTGATCAGATTGCTCAAAAGTCCCATCCACCTTGAATGTTTCCAGTGACGGGGCATCTGCTACCTCTCTGGGAAAACTGTTCCAGTGTTTTACCTCTCTCATTTAAAAAAGAAAAAAAAAATTCTTTACTTTTCCCTTAGCTTATCACTACAGAACCTGCTAAACAAATTTGTCCCCGTCTTTCTTACAGGCACCCTTTAAATACTGAAAGGGTGCAATGACGCCTCTTCTCCAGGCTGAGCAACCCCAGCTGTCTCAGCCTCTCCTCATAGGAGAGGTACTCAAATCCTCTGATCATTCTTGTGGTCCTCCTCTAGACACACTCCAAGAGGTCTAAGAGGCTTTTCCTGTACTGAGGACTCATGGGCTGGATACAACACTCAAAGTGAAGTCTCATAGGAGCAGAGTAGAGATCTGCTTACTTCCTTTGAACTGCTGGTCACATGCCTTTTTATGCATCCCAGGCATAACAGCAGTGTTACAGTGTTTTTGTGCCTTTGCTACAAAAATAGAGAAACCTTTTTACTTATTTATTCATAAGACTCATATTATTACCTATCTCTATTTTCTTTAAAATTTTATTTTACATAATTAGTTAAAAATTAGTCACTGAGTTGATATCTGAAATTCTTATTGAGTTGTATAGACATTGTTAAGTTATTAGATATTTTTATTCACCAAAAAAAATGGAGTAGAAATCTGAATGCAGAGGACGAATTCACACATCACAATGATACATGACAGAAAATAAATCCCCAATAGATTTTTCAGGACTCAAGTGTTCAAGCAAAATTAATTAAGGTTGAGTTGCATAAGCTGACCATAGAGAGACACCTAAAATTACAAACACCTTGAAAATTATTTTTCAAAATTTAATATATTATCCATTAAATTACATACCTTATATTTAAATGGTAAATACTTTTAAAGTAATTGTTAAGATAAGCCAGAAGGCAGATACTAAAAGTGACTGACAGGCAAATACCTGTACATGTGAAAATAATATATATCCACTTTTTAATTATTTTGCATTTACTACAAGTGCAAATTTATTATTTTCTTGATTTGACTTTTTGATTATGTTTGTGAGATATAGTTATATTCTTTTGTTTAATGAAGTGTTCTCCTTCACATATCTTCTTTGCTCCACAAACCAAACTCAATTCTTCCAGAGCTCAGCTACAACCTAAATATATTTTAACTTGGATTTATTTAAGAAAAACAAGTAATTGATTCTGAATATGTCAAAGCCAAAAGATTTTTCCCCTTTTGGGATCAGTTCTAAAATGTATTCATTCATTATGCATAATATAAATATAAAAGTGGAACCCAGCAGTAGTAGGGACAGAATTAAATTGCAGGGTGCCAAGTGTGGTTCTGTTTATAGCTGCATTCATATTGATTACATGTAATTTTTATAGCAGACCTCTTTTAACTGTATAGGTGAAGATGGCAATTAGGGGTCTATTTTTCTTTATGTTGCTATGAGATATCCAGGCTATTTAGGTTTTCACAGAATTCTTTCCATTCTCTTACCCTTTTACCCTTCAGATTAAATACTACACATCTGAGTCATTTTGTAGTAATTGAAAAGTGAATGTGAGCTTTTGTGGGTTTTTCCCTATAAGTTTACAATATATCCAAAAATGTGTTCATATGAATGATAGTTTTAAAAAAGGGAATTTTTTTTGAATGGCTGTTAAAAGATTTTTTTTTGCCCCTAAATAATGCAGATCCAGCAGTACAATATCACAGTTCTTAGAAAACCAATTTGTAAACTTAATACCTTACTCATGATGAGGAAAGAACCAGAGGAGAATCATGTCTACTTGCACAGATTCTATTTGAAGATGAGCTTGAAAGCTTTAGAGTCTCTATTGCTTGTCTCTTCATTGAAATTAATCAGTACAAATATTTTTTATTGTCCCTTGTGCTCATCAAGGCTGCTTTTATTGTCAGCTCAGGTATCAGCCCCGTCTTAGAGACCTTCAGGATCCCATGTGTCAAATCCCTAGCTATAACCTACACTGCTTGTTTGAGGCAGGGTAACTTATAAAATAAAGCCATAAAAAGATAATATCCAGAGAGAAAGATAACTAAAAGGTTTTTTTAAGAAATTCAGGTAATCATAATATTTACAGTTCAGCTGGAAGAACTTGTGTCTGTGTGTGTTTTTGTGTCTGTGCAAATATTTGATGACATTTATTTCTGCACTATACATATCACAAAAACATAAACTAAAAGCAGTGCTGAAACAAATAAGCATTCCATAAGAATATAGATGGGAAGAAAAATCGCTTAGGTTTGTGAAGTCCACTAGGAGAATTTTCTGTCTAATTTACCTAGGAAACACCCAAATATTGAATCATACATGCTATAGAGAATTTTAGAGCATGTGAAAGTGTGCTTTGTTTCCTAATAGCACAGATCTCTTAGAAAGGTCAGCAGCTTTTATTAAAAAGAGTTTTGTGAATACATGAAGAAATATTTTTTTCAATGCCTCAGTCAAGACTGTGACTCTAACTATACATATATATAGCTTATAGCTCAGTTCTGCTAGGTTTTTTAATCATGTGTCTAGGTTTTGAAAGACAGGTGCCTGCCAAGCAGGGCAGGAGCTTCTTTTAGAACAGGGAAAAAAAAATAAATGCAAACCCCCTCCCTCCAAATTATTAAAAGGGGCTCTCAGGCAAAGATATTAGGATAAGAATAACAGTTCTTTAATATGTATAAACAAAATAAAGCAAAAACCAACAAACTTCAACCTAATAGGAAAATTAGAACAAGATGCAGTATTAAACAAAAAGACAAACCCTGACAGTTAGAATACAACCTGACACCCTGTCAGTCAGGGTGTTGGTAGCAGTCCAGTTTGAATGGTGGCTCCAGTAGTCCTCCTGCAGTGACAGATGGTTCTGTTGAAGCCGAGATCCTGTAGAAGGGCAGAGTTTTCCTCTAATGGTCCAGTGGTGATGTTGAAGGGTCTGGTCCTTCCTCTGGGAATCCAGTGGGAGAGAAGGCTGCTCCTCTGGGAATCCAGTAGAAGGCAGATGCCTGTTCTGTCCAAATGCCCAGATTATATCCAAGTGGGAATGCTTGGCTCCTCCCCCTGGGCGGAGCATCTCACAATGGGCTGATGTCATTCTATGAGTCATGGTGTGGGTCCTCATAATGGCCTATTAAACATAAATGGCTCCCGGAGGGAGTTATCTATGACTCATGGGGCAAGGCATTGATGGCCCATTAACAGGAGATGGTCCGGGGGAGGAGGTAAGGAAAACACTGCCCCTGCTAATTTTAACAGTTCATGAAGATGGAGATAGAATATAGACCTTCTGGAATATGTTATATTGTAACCTAGGACATCATGTCATAAACAGGCCCTGTTAGAGGTATTCTGAGCGCTAAAACTCTCCTTTTCCATAGGTTTATGTATTTTGTGCATAGATATTCTATAGACACAGGTTTGGGGGAATTTTGTTTTTTTTCACATTGCTGGCAGTGAATGTCTACTCTACTGGAAATATTGTACTTCAAAATACCATCCTAAAAATAAATCAGAAGAAACAAGTACAATATTTTTAATGTTTTGTCATTGACATCAAGACTGTATTATTAACATGAATATTTTCTCCATGGAAAAGGTGAAGGTTGTGAGTGCTTTCTTTCCCTCAGCCTTTATTCATGAGATCAGTCTTTGGGAATCACAGGTCACAGAAACCAAGGGGAAGTGCTAGAGCAAAGAAGGTATATTCTTGCTGGAAGATGATTTTCCCTGATAGCTAATCTAAATCTCCCCTGAGCCTCTTTTTCTCCAGGCTAAATGGCACCAGCTCCCTCAGCTGCTCTTAAGGCTTGTGCTCCACACCTCTCATCAGCTTTTTTACCCTTCTCTGGACACACTCCAGCACCGCAATATTCATCTTTTTGTGGGGGGCCCAGAACTGAACACAGGACTTGAGGTGAAGCATCAACACCTCAAATATACTCTGCTGAGTCCTTCTGGCCACACTATTGCTGATGCAGGCCAGGATGTCCTTGGACTTCTTGGCCACCTGGGCAGACACTGGCTCATGTTCATCAGTTCTCCACCAGCCTTCTCAGGTCCTTTTCTGTGGGCAGCTTTCCAGCTGCTCTTCCCTGGGGGGCTTGTTTGACTGAATTGTAGGACCCAGTACATTGCCTCTTGAGTGTCATGCAATTGGCCTCAGCCAATTCATCCAGCCTGCCTAGATCCCTCTGAAGTGTCTTCCTACCCTCCAGCAGTTCAACATTCCTGCCCAGCTGTGTGTCTGCAAATTGACAAGAGAGTGTGCCTGATCATCTCTTCCAGGTCATTGATAAATGTATTAAACAGGACTGGCCACAGTGATGTCAGCTTTCCTCATTAAAATGGAAGTCAAGCAGGGAGGATTCCCTGAAGATGAAATCAAGGCCTAACATTCAGTCCTCTAAATGACAGGTGTATCTGTAGTTTTGTAAGAAGTGCCTCTGGAAAAACTGCCTTTTTATTTTTTTTTATATTGTGTCTTTGCATATTTTGTTTCACAGAGTCTGAATTAAAGTACTGAGAAGCTGCTTTTTTAATGGCTAGGCAGCTGGAAGCAGACAAGGAAAACAGCAGGCTACTTTCAGCACTGCAGAACATTAATTCATCCTGGTTAGTCACACCTTAACAAGACAACAAGTAAACAGAAAATATATTCAGAGATACACAGGAACTGGTCAAATAAAAGCATTACCAAAGCACTGTGAACCATAACAGATGTGCTAATATCTTGTGTGTATGTGTCTCCTAGCAAGTTTGTGCTTGTGATGCATCTACTTTCAACTGCGTATTATTTTGTGTTTTACAGCGCTTCAGTATAAGCTTGTGCAAGGCTCATGATGAAAAATGAGCTCATGATGAGAAACAAGTACAGCAACAGGTTAACAGACAGAACTGGAAACAGCAGCTAGTTCTTTATTGTTAACAGCAGGAATTTCAAAAAATACGTAAATAAATATAAAAAAAACCTCAAAGAGGAAGGAAAAGGCTCTAGGGCAGTAACAAAGCATGGATACATACACACAACAAGAGACCACATAAATTAACAAATGGTGAACTCAGAGACAAAACTAATTGTAGACTAAGTAAAACCCTCAAAAAGTCCACATATAAATTTCATGTATCATTTCTACAGAGATAAATTTAGGGCCAAGTTCTAAGACGATATTTAAAAGGTCAGAGGCTGCATAAATAGCTATCATCTCTTCCTCTGACTTCATCCTTACATTCTTATTTTATTAGTTTCTTCTTGGCTTTCTAGCCTTGAGGTGACCCATGATAAGACAAAATAAATGTTTTTGTCTTTGCATCTTGTCTATTGCTTCTTTCCCTGAAGGTAAAAGCAATATAAATTAACTTTTCCAGGAGGCATTGGGAAAGTAAAGGCTTCAAAAAAGCCACTCAGCATTTTTGTTGATGTAGAATGTAAGGAACATGCACAAAAGCTCTAAAATCAATGTAACTATTGTAGGCAAATCAGCTAAATCCAAGTAAGGGTTTATAACTAGCCTCAGCAGGTGGATCAAGCAATGTATAGGCTTAAGTAAAAATCTGCCTACTAGCCCTGAAAATAACAACTTTGGGATTCCCTTTTGCAGGATCTTATTCCATCTCACATCTCATTAAAATCTTTTTCTCATAGAATTAGTTACCAGTCCTTGTACTGTAGAGCCTCTTTCTTGCATTAAGTCCATTGGAAGTTTCTCTGATAGCCTGACTTCTAGTCCTCCACAACTTTTGGAAATTTTTACCTGGTCATGCAGCATTTAGGTTTCCAGATCTGATCCACAAGTATCTTAAAAGGGACAGACAGGAAGTTAGTTCCCTTTCCACCAAATTACTGCTGCAGTGCAAGGGCACTCTAAATTTCTCCTCATATTTTGGAATAACACATCATGATCAATTAACTGTAAAAAGCAATAAAAGAATATTTTTTTCCCCAAAGGAAGTACATTAGGTTAATTGGCAGCATTAAACCACTGCTTGTGAAATACAAACTAATAAATACACACGATGCTGAGAATAATGCAGTGGATCCTCTTCTGCTTTTAGGCCAAACATAACTTTCAAAGAGGAAAAAAATCCCTGACACAGCTTACCCACATCTGTTAAAACAGATGTTGAAATTGAAATTCTACTGAATTCTCAGATTTTGGCCTTTCATCAAGAAGTTTCTCTGATTCTGGAATAATAAATGTGTCGTTAGCACCTTGCACACCCTTGACTATGCGGCTGTTCCTCATTTTGGGAAAACAGCCATTTTCATGGCCGGAACTTGATCTCATTAGTTGGATGGCAGGTTAAAGGTTTTTTTGGCAAAAATCAGAACACAATGAAGATGTGTATTCAGATTGCTTTGGATCCAGTAATACATATTCAGATATCATTTCAGTGCAAAAAGAAACCTGAAGAGACTTTGGAAAGTCTATATTTTGGGAAATATGTGCTGAACTCTTTTTTCTGCCCGAAGATGATAACATCATCCACACCGTTCCATTTAGGTCATCGCATTGCCTTGCTGAGGCAGCAGTGAACATTTCTTTTGACACCCAACTTGATCACTCCAATATTTCCAGAATTATGCTTTTTAAGCTAAGTTGAAGTTTTCTTTGTTACCCTTAACCTTATTCTGACTTCATGCTTTCCAGTAGATCTGGAAAGTAGGGCCGTTAGCACACATGACTGTTTTAAGCTAGTGTTGAAATGGTGAAAATCTACATAATTTTTAATCTAAATGTTACTAAGTGTTCCTTAGACAATGTAGGGACTCTCTCTGCCTGATGAAAGAGGTAAACAACAGATGGTAAACCACAGAATCATAAACTTATTTACACTGCAAAACACCTGTAAGATCATTGACTCCAGCCATTGACCAGACACTGCCAAGCCCACCACTAAATCACAAAACTGGCCTCATCCTACAGATCCAGTCTGTCCATATCCCTCTGTAGAGCCTTCCTTTCATAAAGTAGGTAGAAATTCTTGCCCAGTTGTCATGGTTGCACACAACCATGGGTTACATATGCTGTAGCATATGTCACAGTCAAGATGGATACAATACTTTTTGGAGAATTAAACTTCGTTCAAGCAGCTTCTCTCAGCCTTCTGTTTTCTTCTACAAGCAGCATCACTCAGTCCTTTTCCTTAGGCAGCACCACACATCCTTCAGAGGACTAAACTTTACCCAAGCAGTATCACACAGACTTCTAATTTTTTCTTTCTGCATGACCGGCTAACTCCTTTCTGCTCTTTATGCAGCCACCTATTCTAGTCTGTAAGGTAACATCTTATCTTTTCTGTTCCTCTCCCTGTCTCCTTTTAGCACACCCAGCAGCCTCTAAGACTCTAGCACACCTCCACAGCACAGCAGGCAGATCTCAACTAACTCAGGTTCAGTCAACCCCCCTCTTTATTAGGACTTGGTTACACCTGTGGCCTATCAAGGGCTAGACTGCTTCTAGTCCTCTTGTATTTAGTACTGCTGCTCACACCCAGCAGTCTCATCTGTGAAGTAACTGACTGAGTGTACATCCTATCTCCCCACCCAGATCATTGATAAAGTCATTAACCAGGGCTAGTCTCGGTACTGAGCCTTGGGGAAAGTCTCCTGTGACCAGCCACCAGCTGGATGCATCTCCATTCACCATCATGCTCTCAGCCCAGCTGTCCATCCAGTCTTTTAAGCAGCAATTGGCACATCTGACCGAGCTGTCAGTGGCCGCTTTCTCCAGAGAATGCCATGAGAAATGATGTTAAGATCCAGGTAAAAATCCACAAATCCAGGTGATGATCTCAGGACATTAAAAAACATAGGGGATCATAAAGGATAATTTTTTACATAATAAATAAATATATAGCTCTGAAGTTTCTTGACTACCAGTGTTGCAAATAGAAACAAAACTCAGGATATTTTTAGTGGTAGTAGTAGTAGTTAGGCTAAGGCTTGGGTTAGTCACACAGGCCTGGTCGGAAAGACGGGTCATGGGAATTAATTAAAGAATGTGCTGGGAAAGTAACCAGTCCTCAAAAGGATTGGCCAAGCATGTAGAACATGTAGCAACCCAGCAGAATGTCGTCAGAGATAAGAATGAAATATAGCATACACCTGGGGTCTAATGGTGGGAGCCGGTTGAACAGTAGTTTTAGGTTAAGACAAGCATGAAAATTTATAGCTTTAAGAAAAGATTAGCTATTGTTATTTACATGATGAATGAAATCACTATGTATCTGAAGAATGTATACCCTTGTGCGTAATCCAAATTGTAAAAGTATAAAACCTGGACTAGAGATGAGGGGCTTCGGGATTCTGACTTGGGACGTTAGTCCTCAGATCCCCGGGCCCCGAATAAAGCACCGCATAAACTGACACTCTGTTGGTTTGTGTTCTTGATCTACGGGCAACACCAGGACAATTCCAGATACTGCAAAATACCAGAAAACTATGGCTTCTGATGCTTCATGCACTCTTAGTCATCTCACTAGGCTTTCCAGCTGGCACAAAATTAGACTGGGTTTTCTAAAACCTCCAATGCAACCAGTCTTGTTTTTCTGAGATGGCAATAGAAAAAGGAAATCTTGAGCGGTGGGGGTCTTAGAACCCCAGAGATATCATGTCAGTTTTGAAAGTGAAACTGGGATTTTCATCTGAACTCTTTTTTCAGTGTAATTAGGTCCTTGGTTCCTTACCATGAATGACTGGATTATCACACTTTTACCTGTTTAGACTTCTGGCCCTGGACTAAACTGCTTGAACCAGCTTGTGCTGTGGTTCCTCCAGTCTGACAAACTATGAAATCTCTGTAACATGGAACCTGCTTGCAGCAATATCCTCTATGTAACAGAAAATATTTTAGGTGACATAAGAAAGCTGAAAGTGCTCACCACTGTAAAGAGGAAGAAAATAATTCATCCATTCTCTGTATTAGGTTGCTTGAATAAAATTAGTAATGTTTAATCATTTTCTATTGGCATGGAAAGAGATGCGTATAAAGAGATAATTCACATGTTAGTTTTATCATCAGATCAATTCTTCTTTATTTGCTGATGGAAGCCAAATGAGTCTTTATTAGAAGGGTTTTAAAGGTTTTTAATCTGTTAGTTTTAATAATCTTACACATTACTTTAACAGAAGTTGTTGTTTCGCACAAAAATTATAAAACACAATTTCATATAATTTAATACAATATCCACAGTAATTACAAGCTAGTATCAGGTAAATGTGCTATCTCTGCACCAGGAGCACCTAAAGAAAATTTAGTTTAGCATAGCATCTCCTTATGCCTAAGGTAACATCCATTTTACCTTGCAATTACCATATAAACAAAATTACATAATGTTCTGGAAAGGCTTAATATTTGAGTCAGAAAATATTTCTATACCTTAGAACAAATTTGTGAAACCTTTAAGTGTTCTACAGCATTAGATAGACTGTGATGACAGCTTCAGAGTTGGGACCATGTGCCCTTCTGTCCCATAGATGTCAGATTTTCATGAGGCTGCAAAAAACAAAGGAAATCCTGACTTTAATCTTGCATAATAGGTTCCCTGTCAAATGAGCTCGCTTTGTCAATACACCAGAGGTAGAATGCTCTGTTAAAAAAAAATATCTGTAGGATGCCACACTAAAAGTAGGTTAAAAAGCGCATACACAAGCTAGAAAGAATTTCAGAAAAACAATATAATGGTTGTCACCTCTGACTTTTTTCTTACACTCTGTGAATTGCACAGCCCACCACAGAACTCAGCTGCTGGTTTGACACAATCAGTTCATCATAAGTTGTTCAAAGGACTTTTTCTCTCTTCTCTTGCAGAAGCAGCTTCAAAGCTACTCTTCTGCCTATACTGGTTTAGCAGTCTTCTCAAAGTTACTTTTTACCTGCTCTGTTACTGGATGCAAAGAGTGCTTTACTGAATTGAACATATGCTATTTCTTTTCTTTCACACTTAAAAGCCTTCTTTAAAAAACCAAACAAATCCATTTTAAGGGCAAGATTTCAGAAGACCAGGCTTGTCTGCTTGTCATTTGGAGGGGATGTTTAAGTTTTTTGCAAAGTAAAGGCAAAGCATGGAGTCTTGGTTCTGACATTACTTTAGTTCATCTTTTACAACTTCTGCTTGTCATTGTTGACATTTTGCTGGCTGTTACTTCTGTTATCCATTTCTTCCTAATTAACTTATGCAATTTCCATGTCAATATCTATGATGCTTTCTTAATTTTTAGACTTTTCATTTCTGGTTTCTCTCTTTATGCAATATCATCTCCAGACTTTCTTTTTTTTTTCAATGTTTCTGTGGGTTTTTGGCAAAATTATGACTTTAATGTAAGGTTTTTCCCAAATGTTACCTCAGTTGTTTCACTTATAGCAAAACTCTTGCATTGCAGTTTTTGACCTGAACTTTGACTTTTGCCACACTCCAGAACAAAAGTAAATAAATTATTTTCATCTGTTAGGTCAATATATGATATATATTTTGTATATGTTTTAAGTCAGAAATAAACTTATTAACTTATTGATCTCTGTATAGGTATGTTGCCCCTGCTAAGTGTTTCCATGTTTTTCCACAGTCCACTGTGATCACTGGAAGACCAAGCATGTGTATATTGAAATGGATGAATTTCTAAACTTTTNTATACACACACATATACATCATAATCTATTAACATTCTTGCTGTATTTTTTATGTCATATATTTTTGCAGGGATATTTGTTTGTTTGTTTTTTATTTATGTATTTATGTAATTTTTTTCACACTAAAATAGCAGATGTTATGGCAGGGTCATACCTTCCAGACACATTCCTTTTTAATCAATTCTCTTTTGTAAATGGAAATGAGCTGATACGTATTTCTTTCATACTTTTTATGTTTGTTTGTTTGTTTGTTTGGATTGCATTTGTTTGGGTTTTTTGTGGTTGCAAGATATATCTTAAAAAGAGATGTTTTATTGATATCTAGCAATTATTTAATGGACCCCAGCGATTTAAAGTAACAGTTGTGGACTTAAGGGAAGAAAGATATGCCTGTGACTTCTGCTATTCTACCTACTCTCTGTCAGAGACATGGAAGAATAGTGAATAGAGTTTGGGGATTGAGAATGGAAGAGAGAAGAGTGAGATGAAATTAGAAGAATCTCCTGGAAGAGCCTACCAGCAATAGTATTGCCGAAGTGACCCGCAGGATGTCAACCTGCTTTGTCACAAGAGCTCCTTTAACTCTTCTGAAAACAATTCTTGGATAAAGATGAAAACTGGGGAGTATATATTCAGTTCTGCCTCTCCTAGGTGTCTAACCAATATTAATATTAATGAGACATGAATTGGAATGCATAAAGTAATTTAAAATTCTCCTGATTTCAGAAAGCATTGTGACTGTTCATCACTTTCAACTGAGCCCTTTGCACTTTCACTGTTTAATATGTTAATTTTATTAAAATATCTTTATTGTATTAGTCTTTACTCAACATTGCACTAGCACATTAATTTAAATAATTTTGTGATTATATAGCATATTTCTTCCTTCAAATATTAACTCATAAACTTTGATATTTTGTTGACATTCACAAATAGCACTCTGAATTGCTAATTTCACTCTAATAAAAGGTGGATTTGACCAGAATTTTGAACTACTTTTGGGATAAGATTTAAATTAGTTAAATTTCATAGAGGAAGAAATTTTGTCTGATGCATTAGCATCTACCTTCTAGTTTAGTTTATGATGAAACACACTGTTGCATATAAGTCTTAAAGGTATTCCAATAGGCCTTTTTTTCCTAGTTGCCCTGGTTTAAGATAAATTTTAACAAATGGTCACTCCAAAATTAGTTACCTCCCCTTTGTTTTAACCAATCCCTTTCCACAAATAACAAATTATATCCAACAATGTGCTCTTATGGCAAAGCAGGTTGGCATCTCTCTGGGTTACTTTGGCGATATTATTGCTAGTAGGTTCAGGCAGGGATCTTTTCCTGGGGAGACACATCTCGACTGGCAGGACTAGTTTAGCAGGACTCTCAAATACAACAGAGATATGAATATTTCTGTGAAAGGCCATGAAATTGAATAGGGGCTGAAGAATCTGTTGGTACAAAGAGATGCTGAAGATGCTGGGACTATTCAAACTGGAGAGGGGAAGGAAGACAGAAGGAAACTTACCAGTATTTATAACTGATAAAGAAGATGGAGACATACTCCTCTTAGTTGTATGCAGTAAAAGTAGAAGAGACACCCAGCAGAAACCGAAATGTAAGAAATTCCATCTGAATATAAGAAAAAAATGCATTTTTTTTCTGAGAGTGCCCAACAGGTTGCTCAGAAAGTCTGTGCAGCCTCTATCTGTGGAGGCATTCAAGACCCTACTGCATACAGTCATGGACAACCTGCTCTAGCTGGTGCTGTTTTAGCAGGGCATTTGTACTAAACATTCTCAAGAGACCCTTCTAATCTCAGCTTTTCTGTGACTCTGTATTTATATCTATTTTATTCAGAACCCTCTGAATTTCACACCACACAGTAGCAAGATTTCTAGTGTTAATATCCACAACAGCAGCTTTTGGGAACCAATTTCACCGTGATTGTTGGTTTGTGGGGTTTTTCTCCCCTTTACCTCATAAACAGTTCTTGTCCATCTCCTTTCAACTAATAATGGCAGTTCAATTTAGATTTCAGTGGAGCATGCCTTCATGTTCATTTGCTGCTTAACAGCCTTCTCAATGAAATAGTTGTAAAAAAGTGCCCTCTCAAATAAATTTGTCATACAGCAGGAAGATTATTTTGTCTGATATCCTTTTAGGTAAAAGAAGTGAATAGTAAGCCGGCATAATATGTTCAATTCATTAATGTTTTGAAACTAGTTAGTTTCTAACATCTGACATGTCCAAATGCCTTTTTACTGTTTTTCAAAGGATTTGGTGACTTTGTACACTGTCAAATAGAAAAGAGATTCTGCAGGCAGAAAGCTCTGTCTCACGTGGAATCTGTCAGCTACAAAATTATAGTTATAAATAGGTTGCTATACTTTTGTGTACTATAGATTGCCAAAGTTTTGATTTTGTTCACTAATATAGAAAAGGAGCACAGATTATAGATGAAAAGCCATGAAGGGAGAGATATTATTTGAGAGGAGGTGCACACAGTATGTAGGAAACTGGTAAAGATATATAAAATAAATGAAAACAAAGTTTAAAGCTTATGCAAGAGCAGCAAAAAAATTGTACAGTTTTCTTCCAATGATGAAGCAAAAACTTTACTACCAAATCAAGATTTTTCAGTCATCCTCCAGTTTTCTTAATTTATAAATTACTTTGAGGAATGATTTGGTAAATTTATTTGAGCAGTAGCTTTCACATTGGCTGATTTGTGTAGCTTCATGTTTTCCTAACTCACATTAATTATTTATTTTATTAATACATCTTAATTAATTAATGCCTGCTGTTAAAAGTCATGCCCTGATCTGTATTTTAGGTGTTTTCCCCCCTTTTTTCACATATGAAAGATCTCACACTTTCAAACACTGCTACTCCTTTTACTAATTTTCTCATCACCTTTGTAATGTCTACTTTCAGCATTATACAGATCCAATATTCATTATTAGATATTAAAAGTTGATTACTGTTGCTATTGCAATTACCAAGATAGTAACTCCTTACCACTAATATTGTCTCTATTACAGTATAATACCTTTTGACCTTATGTGTGTTTACCTTTTTAATGTATCCAGTACAGAGTGGGTTTTCAGCTGTTTGGTTGCTTGTAACAGTTAGAACTTGGAAGTGGTGCTGAGTGATGTGCCTTTCTCCATATCCATTTGCAGACTGTAGTATCTTGACATAGCTAATGGTGTTACCATGTGGAAAAGGCCAGCAATCCACCAATGCTTTCTCTCTGTAGTTCATTACTAGACCTGAAAATTTGAATCGATATCAAAAAGTTTGTTTTAAAACTGGAACACTTCAACATGCTTTGATATTTTTTCAATAGCAATTACTATTATAATTTGAATTGACAGAGATTGCATCCTTACATGGGACTCATTGGAAGTCAGTGGAAAAGCTCCATTGATTTTAGCTAACCCATTGTAAAACTACAATAACTATTTAAAAACTTATTTTGATCTGGTTTGCCCATAAAAAATCACAACTGAATGGAGTCAGTAAATATGTATTATTCAAGCTGAATATCTTTACACATGTACATATATAGAGAACACAGAGAAATAGACTAACACACACACACAAACATGTTTGTAAATATTCCTATACACCTACTCATGTTATGTCTCTCTGAGATTTAGGAATCACTGTGACAATTGTCTGATTCAATTGGCTTCTTTTAAATATTTGACTGAATTTTGTTAGGAGCACAGTTTGAAAATTACTGCTATTACTAGGCAGTTCATGTTCACAGCTGTTGGTCTTTGAAACTTGTATCCCAAATTAACTGTATACACAATTCATACCTTATAAATTGCATTGAGGCCTGTGGTCCTTGGCTGTTCTTAATTATTAAGATTGAGATTACCATTACTGAGAACAAAGAAAATCAGAATGAAGCAGAAGTATTCTTTTTGCCTGGATTCCCTCATTCAAGACTATGTTTTCATGTTGCTTGTCTCTCTTAAAAGATGGGGAATTTCATCTGTTTCACTGCTGATTATCTTGGTTTTCATTTTCCTTTCATACTTCTCACACATTTATCAGGTTGTCTTGATTATTGAAGGCCTTTATGCGAATACTATTTTTTTTAATTTGCAGACCTTTATGCCAGTCTTATTTTTTATGTTCTTTGTCTGCTACTTGTCTCTCTGCAAGTTTTACTATGCCTCCCAGAGAAAACTGCACAACTTTTTGTCCCTTTGTTAGTCAAAGCATTCACATCCTGAAGTAAAATATGCATGTATATATGTGTGTATTGTTCAGCAGTCTTAAAAAATATTTATTTATTAACATTGGTTATTACAAATATTTTCATTGGATGTCTCTCACAAATGACAGGAGATTTTGCAAGGGCACCTTCTGCTGTACTCAGGACATTAAGGTAAAGTTTTAACTTTCTGGTCAGTGTCCTTCTCCAAAATTCAATCTTTCATCAGGGCATTGATTTTTAACAGCAGTTCACTTAAGAACTTTTTTTACATTCAAGTTGTTTAATCAAGTTTGGATTATGTGGCTATCCAATGACATTTATTT
>VXBU01005256.1:55908-79346 GCA_013400315.1 Bombycilla garrulus
TTTTTTTTATAGTACTTCTTGTAAAATTTCTAAACTCTGCTAATTTATTTTCCTTTATCAGTATTCTTTCTAGTTAGTTTTAAAAGTAACATATTTATGAAGAAATTATTTATAAATTAACATCTTCTATTTAACAAGTCTTTTAATTATTTCCTTTGTTGTTTAAATAATTTAAACTATAGGCAGTCAATTCTAACGCATGGAAAATATGATGTTTAAGATTTTATATTGCTACTATCCTTTTGAAAGCTCCCATAAAACTTTAATTAATTTAAGCAAATAATTCAAAGGGAATATCAGAACTAATGATGTAAATATTTTAATGGTAATTCTTTGTTCTACATATTCCAGCTAATTACTACTGCTTATCTATTTTCTACTGGAATGTTGCATGTATTTGTAATGTGACAGGTTTATTACTCGTATTTTCTTTGCATTCTGCAATGAAATAAAAATAAAAAACAAAATGTGGGCTTGTATTTGTAAAAGCACTGCTTTTTTTCCTAAATCCCATTGTTCTATAATTTTAGATTATTTTACTTTATTTGGAATATTATTAATTCTTCAATATCATTCTCTGTGATTAATAGAACTATTATGGTGCTAATAATACACTTTATGGCGTATTTCCAAATAGATATGTTAAACTCTCCAGCACTCTTGCATCTGGGGTAGTATCAATGCACCTGAAATGGAGAGCTAGTGAAAACATGGGTATGAATGTTTTAGGAGCGGTGTTACTTCCAAAACGAGTATTAATGTTGTGTGAAAACACCTGTAGTGGCAGATTTATCTTTCAGCTCCATAATTTTTTTTTAGAAACTTCACAGAGAGTGGACACCAAATTTAATATCAACAACAGATCAGTTCCCAAATCATCCATTTCACTCTACCTTATAAATCATATGATTTGCTACATATTTTATCAAATATACTTTCAAGCCACATGGAGAAAGGAGAATGGAGAATCCCTGAAATGCCTTGCAACTTTAATGTTAATAGATTTTCAAGAAAAGAATTTTTTCTATTTTAAATATGTCTGGGAGAGGTGTGATAGTGGTGTCAACCTGTTGGAGTTTTTGTTGTTATGAGAAGTTGTGAAAAAGGATTGGTTTACATTGACCAGTTACTGAATAAAGTGCATGAAAACCTTTGAAATGCAACTTGGGTTTTCCTGTTCTAGAGGACTAGTTATAGAACAAGCTGGTAGAATCAAGTTCACTCTTTTTCTCTGTTTTTGTTTCTTTCCTGTTTTCTTGGCTTTTTTTTGCCACATTATACACAATTTTATAACTATTTTCCCAACTAAAATTGTTCCATAGTTTGATAATTATGATACATTTCTTGCAAATAATTTTTAAAATCTTTGTTAGAGTTAAGAAAGTTAAGGACTTAGGTCTTTTTCTTCCATTGCAATGAAAGTGTTAAATAAAGACCAATTCTTTATTTTTATTTTGAACACAAGTAGATAATTCCCATACGTTAATACATTTTGTGGATCAATATTTCCATTATGATGCAAGTTGTCACTTCTCAACAATATATCTTCTATAATTATGTTGACAACACTTTCTGTGAGGATCTTAATTGCTTTTAGACACACATAGGGAGAAATTTGCTCAGCCAGTGTCAGTCTTAAGCACGTTTATCAGGTGGTCTTTAGATGCCTGAGGAATTTTCCCATGAAAGGGATTCAGTAATGGAAGAAAGGATTATCCTAGAATTTTACATTCTGCTTGAAGACCACTTAAGAAACTTAAGTTCTATATCTATTCAGATCTATCTCTGCACAGAAATTTGTAATGCCAGTCCTTGAAAGGCATCTCAAAGAGAATCCCCTGTCACAGAATGAATGAGGGTGGAAGGGATCTGGGGAGGTCATCTGGTCCAACCCCCTTCTTAAACCTGGATACCTGGAGCCTGTTTCCCAGGATTCTATCTGAGCATTTTTTTAATGCCTTCAAAGATCCAGACTCCACAACCTTTCTGGGCAGCCTGTGCCATGGTTCAGTCACCATCACTCTAAAAAGTCACTTCCTGATGTTCAGAAGCAATCTCCTGTGTTTCAGTGTGTGCCCACTGCCTCTTGTTTTTTCACTGAGCATCACTGAAATGACACTGGTTGGTTCCCTCCCCTTTTCACTATCCCTTCAGGATGTATGTGTGGTGCCACGTACATAAATGTCAAAAACCTCCCTGAAGCCCAGGTAGACAATATTTCCTTTATCTACCAGACAAGTTGATTCCTCATAGGAGTTTAAAAAGTTGTAAAGCATGAATTTGCCCCAGTGAATACACGCTCAGTACAATATTTTCTACTCCTTAATGTGCAATGGTTTCCAGGAATAACTGCTCCATAAATTTCCTAGGGATAAAAAATGAGGCTGTCTGGCCTGTAGTTTTCTGAGTCCTCCTAGCTGCCTTTCTTGAAGATGGGGGTGACATTTGCTTTCATCCAGTCTTTGGGCACTTTTCTCAGTCACCATGATCCATGAAACATTAGTAACAGTGGCCTCAGAAGAACATCTGCTAGCTCCCTTGGGACTTGTGGATCCGTCTCCACAGGGCTTGTGGACTTAACAGAGTACTTATGAATTCAGTATGAATACTATGCCCATGGGATAATGAGACACTTTAATAGGTACCTGCCGAGTGAGTGAAAAGCTCTGGAAGCATTCCAAAAATACAAAGAATAGAGTTCCCTCTTAAGACAAAGCATCCTATCATGGAGCTAAGCAGCTTTAGATCCAGGTAACCTTTCCCTCTGAAAGGACCCAGAAGACATTATCTTACCTTATCCAGTAATAAAATGTATTGACCATTCACTTGCCATTAAAAAAAATGAAATTATTTCAGAAATGATTGCCTCATAACTAGAAAATAACGTACTGACTGGGTATTCCCCTAACAGATGAGAGCACCTGCTTGATGTCTCTTATGCATACAGACTATTCTAATTAGGTCATTTGAGTGGGGATTACTGGTCTTTGAACTTTTTTTTCTGATGAATTTTGAATATTCACTGAAGCAAGGGCTTGAATATGAAAATTTCATTTCTCATCAGTGCACTCTAACCTCCATGGCTGTAATGCCATTGTTTCTCACCAACAGAATCAACAATTTATTACTACGAAGTGGAACAACTCCAAGGGGAAAGATAAGGCTGGATAATATTCTCTTCGTAAAACTATCTCAAATGAAGTGACAAACTTCAAATCACTCACAGGCCTGAAGCTACAAGGAGGGGGAGATGGACCAGGTTTCCTTCCACTGCCATTCTCTTTGTCACTTCGGTGTTTAGTATGGGTATAAAGACATTCAAAAAGATAACTTTGCTGAATTAATAAAATTATATATATATATATTAGCAGCTGAAGCTAATATGACAATTAAAATGTAGTTAATTCCATGGAAGATTGAAATTATTCTTTATTCATTTTTGGATTTCATGATGCATATTTTATACATTTGTTTTGCATTGCTCCATGGGTTTTCTAACTGGGCACCTGTTCTTATGAATGTCCTTACCTAAATACTCTCATATGGAAAAACATGCTTCTGATAAGCACAGCACTAGGATGTTTTTACTTGACTTTTTATTTTTACTGATGCTTGGTTCCCTGAAATGAATGTGTTGTTGTTTTTTTTTAATTGAAATGTGTTAACACTGTTCCCGCAGGTTAATCCTCAGACTCTTCCTATCAGAGCTATTACTAGTCTGCTATTCTCCTCTCTGCCTTTAACTAGTTGAATGTTCTGGTCTAAAAGTAGCAACTTCTGTGTAGCCATGCTCTTAGTTTCAAGTGTCATCTTGAACCCAAACACCCTCCTCCAAAGTATCATTGTTTCTGTAGTCCAGTAAGAAAAAAAAGTGTTCCATCCATGCTTACTAATTCGGAATATTAGAGTATGGTGTCCCTGAAAATCCTCTGCAGTTTAACACTACTTATATTTCCCATGTTTCTTCAACTCACTTGCAAGTCAATTATGAGTTAGGTTATTGTGAGGATTGCTTAGTCTGAAGATGATTAAAAAGGATGTGGGGATGTTCTTTGGCTCTGGTATGAGGATACTTTTCAAATCCATGCAAGCTTTCTGCAAATGCAATAAACTGCATTCTGTATACATAGTGAACTACATAAGAAATAATGGAACAAATTAATATTTAAATTTTCTAATGGCTAGGAGACATTAGAAAAGTCCATAGCAAGTCTTCAGAGCCTCTAACTTTGGAGGCTTTGCAGAACAAGTACCTGTCAGAAATGCCATTATGCTTGTACTAGAGTAGACAAATTGACATGTAAAGGAAGAATGAAGTTAAATGGGTTTCAGAAGGGAATCAGTGAAGGTGAATATAAATTCCTTTCATCAAAAGATGTTTCCAGAATCTGTTCTTCTTTTCTACATGAATAATCTAATTATTTGAATATATTTTACACTTTGATAGTATATTTTTCCCAGGTAGAAGACTTTGCTGCCGTGCAATAAAATACACATTTATTTGTCTATCTATTTATTTATTTATTTATTTATTTCCCACTGTAACAGCAATATTTTCAGTATGCTCCTGTCCAGAAAAAAGTGTTTTCAAATGTATTTTTTTGAGTTCCTAATTGAGGGAAATATGTGGATTGACAGCAGCAGATAGAGTGAAATGAAGTCGATGTCCAGTGTCTTGATGGAGAGTATGTTTGGGAACTGGGATTTAGACTGCATTAATAAGATGGGAATTATGCACTGAGCCTGTAATTTATTTAACTTTTTCAGCAGCTAATTTGTATAGAAGAATGGTTCTGCACTTTTATTACTCTAGTAGTCGGTGTATTCTTCTTTATCTGTTTCTAAGAAATCAGACAGAAAATAATGTGAATGATGAAGCAAATTAATCATGATAAAAGCTAGCAGAAGTCCTAAAGATTCGAGGCTCATCTCCCCCTTACCCACTCATTTTTTTATAAACCCTTATTTTACTGAATGGATGCTACAATGCAGCACAACTGATAACCATTTGTGAAATGGATAATTAGAAGACAATAACATTGTGGATACAAGTAATCAACATGTTTCTTCAATAATTATAATTAAAACAATGGCAATAATAACTTAATGCAGCCTTTTGAACTGCAGAAGAAAGTATAATTGCTAACTGCAAGATATTTTTAAAAACTTCTGAAAACATACTGTATTACTTAACATATAAAAAATATTTTTGACATCCTTTGTATAGCCACATTAGTTTCATTTCTTTCAACTCCCTTGTAATTTTCAGACTCCCCTGCTAAACATAAGGCAGTACCAGGACACATATTTGTGAGGTGAATGGAGTGTCAAGGTGGACAGTACCCTATTCTGTCAAAGTCAGATATGTCACACTCTGCAAGGTATTTATGACACCAAGATCTGATAAGCACAGCACTGAAACCTAAGTTACAAGCCATAAAAAGTTGACACTAAAAAAAGCTGTCTGCTGGACAAATTGAGCCATAGTGAGTACAGCTGTGCAATATATACATACGGACCCCAGGTCATTTTCTTAATTTGAATTCTTTCCCAATGCTGTCTTTTCTTTGTGGCTGCATCTTCTCTCAAACTCTTATAACTTCTACAGGTGTAAATGCTAGATGAGAGGATGAGTGTTACAAGATCAATGGAGTAGATGAATGTATAATTTGCTATGTATTCCCCATTGTTCTGCCACTATATGCAACTTGGAAAAAGTTCCTCTCTAGCTGTCTTGTAGACCCCCTTTAGATACTTGAAGAGGGCTTTAAGTTCTCCTCAGTGCCTTCTCTTCTCCAGGCTGAGCAGACCCAACTCTCTGCCTATCTTCATAGGAGAGGTGTTCCCAACCTCTGATTGTCCTCAGGGCCTCCTCTGGATTTGTCCCAATGGGTCCATGTTTCATGCCTTGGGATTCCCAGACCATGACAGTTTGATTTAGGCGATGCACTTGTGTCTATCACTTTCTTATTTTCTGTTTTGCATCTGGAGTACTTCAGTATTCAAAGAGGTTTATGGGAATCACAGTTTATGCTAACTTGTTCATCTGCATTGTAAATTCTACTGCTGGAATGGAACAGTTACATTTCACAATTTGGAGGATCATATAACTGAAATCCTTTGGTTGAATGCCTGCCTAGCTCCTTTAGTTTAATGCAACTGCACCACAGAATGCTAATGCAGCAAAGAAAAAGTATGTTAGAAACAACAAGGAAATAAATATGACTTCATAAAGAAAAATGAAATTTCAACCCAATACATCATTTAATAAAAGCAATTAATTACCACACAGTGTAGAAATATAACTTAAATTAGAAAAATGTATTAAAAGTGATATTCTATGAATGATAAATCATTAATAATTGGGGAACTTATAAATCAATTGCCAAACTCTGAGAAAAATATCAATGAATTAATATAGACTTGTGATGTTTTAAACTCATAAATACAAACCTAGATCCTTCCTTAAAAAAAGAGGATATTTTGCCTTGTGATACGTATTATCTGATTCTATACAATCCTATTATTTATTATGTGTAATAGTCCTAATATATTCAAATTTTTCCGAGGATTACTTGCATACTGATAAAGTAGTCTGCTTCTTCCATTACAAAGTTTTACTGCATCTTGTTTAATGATGCCTACATTTTAGTGATTATTCTGTGATTTCTCTTCTATTTATACTCTTTTTTTCAGCCTTCTAACTTTATAATGCAAAGACCAAGGTATGAATTGCGAAGGAACCCGCTGACAACTCAGGTATATGATCACAGGACAAACAAGATGACTTTTACATTTTTTTTGGCATCCCCTACCGGTATACAGGCATGAAGACTCCTTTGTAACACTGAAGATCTCAAAACATCTCCTGTGCTTCTTTGGCTGAATCCTTTTGAATGTTAATAACAAGCTAAAGTAATGGCAAGTTAATGCGAAAATATTTATATTCTCTTCAAGCAACATAATTTCATAGCTTCAGTGAATATACCATCTCTTTAAAATATAAACACTATGCTTGTTTCACATAGGTTTATTTTATCCCCTTAATATGATTTTGGTTTGGGTTTTGTGTTTCTTTTTAATCTTAATAACAGAGAAAGAAATGTTAAATTTGTCATTCAAACTAAACCTTGATAAATATGCTTTGTGATAAGGCAATGAGGCAATGTTTAATTTTCCATCAATTCATAAGCCATTCGAAGATGAAAAATCTGCATAAAAATTCAAACTCCATTCCTGGAGGGCTGGGACAGAATTTTTTTCTCACTCTTATTATTATTTATAAAAACTTAATTCTCCCAAAAAGAGTAGAAAAACATTAGTGACATTAACATTTTTCTGTTGGTTGTAGCTGCAGTGTTTCCTGTTGTGGAAACCTTCAATCTCACTTTAGGCACCCAGTATATCTGGAAACATGATCAAATCGGGCTCCTTAGAAGAATCAAAGGCGACAAACTAGCATGTCAGATTAATGAACTAGGAATTCTCAGCTGGCCACAGAAGTACTGGGTAGCTGCACTTTTAGATAGAAATTTTTGTAGGACACCATGCATACACTGTTTTCTCACCCTTATTAATAGTGCTCATGTGAATTTTTTTTGATAAAAGACCTCAGAAATGGACAACCTGTGACTGGTCTGTGATCACAGGGTATGCACATGAATGGGAGCTGAAAGATCTTTCTGTGGATACTTACTAAGAATAGAAATTAAATAATTTTTAATAGAAATCAAATATGCTACTGAAAGCTGATGTTGATCAATGACAGTTTCCAAATGACAAATGATTTCTAACTGCAGATTTTGCTCATTCTTTGAATGTTCATTAATCTCTAGTAAGTATAATGTGGCAGAATGTACTGCTAAATATTAATGCTTCCCATTAATCTTAAAATGCAATTATGATTTTCAGTTAGATTAAATAATATTATCATCTGTGTCCTGTCTGGTTATCTATCTATAAGAGAACTAGTCTCTTCCTCTTATGATAGACTACTTTGACTCTTTACCCACATATATCTTTATCTTGTTTTTAAATCAAAATGTATGATTTCTTCAAAGATAAAGTTCACTGATATTTAAATAAACATAAAAATCACTATTATTTAACCTCTTTCCTTCCCTGTAGTTTTTTTGGGGGTTTTTTTTTTTTTGTTTTTTTTTTTGTTTGTTTGTTTGTTTTTTTACAGTAGGTTATTAATATTTTTCTAGAGTTAATGACTAGAATATGCCATTTTTTGTAGATGGGATTTATGAAGCATAAACAGCTCAGTGACTTGTCAAATAGGTAATACCTGCCTGCAGCATGAGAATACAGGAATCTTTGTTCCCAAGTGCATACTTTAATTTTATGCAATCTATTTTCTTCCAGGTACAGACTATAAACTGAGGGGATTTCAATTAATATATAGTGAATGTATTTGCTGTGCACCTTGACTTGCAAAACAAAAATCTTGAAAGTGTACCTTATATTTAAGTAAAGGATAATGCTGACACCAGTGACATTAATAAACATCACCAAGACACTGAGGCGATTTCTGTGTGTATAAGTAGCACAGGGACAGGAAGAAGGTTTGCTATTATTCATGCTTAATTGGCAGCACCATCTACAACATTGCTTTCTGTATGCCAACTCTTCCCCAGGAAGCATCTAGGCTTGGACAGCACATCCCCGCAGGCAGTACAGGAGAACAAACCCTGGTGTGTTGATGAGAGACTTTAAGCAAGAGTACACAATAAGGCTTTGCCACCTAGGCCTGAGATCAAAGAAGTGTCCCTTGCAGAAAATAACATGTAACTGCATCAAAATTGATTTCTTTAAAACTGCTGCATCCTTAACCATGAATCTATGTGTTTGTCAATAGAGTTATCTTACTTCCCACAGTTCTTAGAGTGCACTGACATAAATTCCCTTGAATTTCAGAGGGTCAAACACTTCATTACATCTGGAGGGCAAACTGTACTGCCAGGTACAGACCAATATCTACTGGACCCAAACCTTGTTTCTTTTGAATTTTTTGTTGAAATCAGATGCATTGCTTCTTGATAATTACAATGTTCTATATTTTTCATAAAATAATACCACATGGTATCAACTGCTACTTAATTACAGACATAGAGAAGGAGAAAATTATGTTTTTACTTTTCATCCTAAAGTTTATCTGACTTGGTTGCCATGCTGTTTCAAAGGTTTTGTCTGTGCCATTTGGTTGAACATTTTTGTCCCTGTGAAATTACATGTTTTTTATAATTTTTAAAACCTCATTTTAGTCTAAAACCATGCTATCTATACAATTTATGTTCAGAACATAGGCTGCTGTTTCACAGTAGTATAGAACAAATACAGTAAGAAGTTAGTTTTCTCCTTTTTGTTATAGAAAAGTAGATGGTTGGAGTGCTACCCTCTCAAGGTATGGAAAAGTATTGAACTGACATAATCATATATTTCATTGAATAGTAGTTTCTGTGAATACAAATATCGCACTACAGTTTCCCAAAACATTAGGCAAAAATTTTTTTTGGTTTAGGTTTTATCTCTCTGCACAAGTAAAACCAATTGAAATCTTTTGTCCTGCTTCAGGGTAACAGTCATTCAGCTGAAGGGTAAGGTTTCTCAAAAAGCATAAGTTCATTCCAGCTGCCCTTTGTTTTTGCTGTTACTACTTCGTTTATGGTAAACAAACAGTGAGTATCAGAAGTCAAACTCTGATTTGTTCTAGGAAAAAAACCCTTGTACATACAAAATAAACAATAATAACAAAACTATTTATTACAATTCCATAACCTACGACTCACACAGTTAATATGAAGTAATGTCATATTTGAATTTCATAAAGCATATTTATAAAATTAATTAAATAAAATTAAATAGGATGGTGTTTACTCAATACAATATTCAAAGATACAAAGTGAAAGTAATGTTTTATGTGGGTTTCTGTTCATCTTCTCTCAGACTCAAGGAAAGACTGTATATTCCACAGGTGTATTCTGGATGTGGAAAGAAAATCTTAGACATGGTGACTTAAATAGTTCTAACATTTCTCAACAGTTTAATGCTGACTGCGTGGCTGCTGCATTCCTTTGATTTCTGGCTCTCCATTCCTTTCACTCCTTTTATTCTGAATAGCACAAGAATACAGTGCCACCATTTATAATGCAACAGAGGTAGGACATTTGCAACATTTCCTCAGTAACAAGAACACCACATAGTTCATATTTACTGAGATACAGTCAAGTAAAAAAAAAACACAGTTAAAGACTTTTTGCCAGTAAAATAGGATCAAATTCAAAGATACAGTTTTCAAAACTCCCAATGCCTAGTGTCAAGCAGGCATAATTATTTTAAGTATATTTCTTTCTCTGAAATGTCTTTATAGTACATCCTAGCTATCTCTCATGGGCAAGAGAAATTGCTAAATAACTAAATGTTCAAGTTATGGGTGTCTTTCAGTCCTAACAAACTCTGAATAAAATTATTCTCATAAAAGAGGTCAAAAAATGTCCTGAAGATTTTACTCATAAAATCTGCAGAAGAGAGTGGGAAATAACACACACAGCATAAGCTCTTGCTTTTATTTTAATATTGTCTTCCTTACATGCACAGCTCAGCTATTGTTTGTTTCTGACCTCAATGGGCAAACTTCTACATGTTAGACTATACTATGCTGAATGTCAAAACCTAGCTTAGATTTTTTTGTGTCCTTTTATAAAATAAAGCATTTTTAAAATGTTCAGGGTTTTTTTCACTAGAATAAAGTAATAGTGAAGTTGTAATTTTAGTCTGGCTCCAGTTTATAAGAAGTGAGTTCATATATATATATATATACTATATATATATATATATATACTATATATATATAGATCTATGAGATGGAATAAAGATGGGGTTGGTTGGGGTTTTTTGGGTTGGGTTGGGGTTTTTTTGCACTGCAATAACTACTGCTCCAATCAGTTTGGTTAGTGGTTCTGGCAACAAAAATCTCCNTCTCATCAGGTGGTTCAGCTCTTTTAGTGATTTTAGCTCTCAGTGATATTCAGCTCGCTGCTTGCCAGGTAGTTGCTCTGCTAGCTCAGGGGTGAAGAGACGAGAAGAAGCCGACCAGCGCTTTTCCACGAATTCTTTATTGGGGGTTCCGTGAAGGGGTCCAGGAACGGTGTGTTCTGCCGAAGTGGGCAGAAGTAGGGGTTTTTATAGGATTAGGTAGGATTGGGATAACTAGCCAATAGTCTGAGGTCTTGGTGATTTGACCTATAGTCTTAGGACATCTGGAATGTAGCCAATAGTGTTACAGGGAGATAACAGAGGGTCTTAGGAAGTAGGGTTTAGTACATGACTAAGCATTTTGTCTCCACGAGGGCCTTGCTATATGCTCAAAGACTGCAACATCTACTTACTATTATAAACAAACTATTTACATGGTGGTTAATAAAAGAACAAATGAAATCGCTGAGAACTTTTCCTCTGTTTCCAATAGGCTTTATATAAATCTGATTGTCAGCAGGAAATATCTGCAGTGCAGATATAATTATTTTATCTCACATTTGTGACACTTGTAGAGGCTTGTTTATACTCATGCCACAGTGACTCAACAGGAACTAACTCAATACAAACCATATATCCTTCAAAGACTGAAAGCATGCTTCTTGTTAATTAAATATGTATGCGTGCATATTTGCAATGACAATGTATGTGCTGATTGATTTTCTCTGTGCCCTCACTTCTCATTCCACTTCTACTCAGCTGTTAATTGAATGTGTTTGTCTCACTAGCCAGTAGTCTTCTATGATGGAGCGATTGCACCAGTGGACAAAGGGAAAGCTGCAAATGTCATCTAGGCAGACTTTTGATAAGGTCCTGCACAACATTCTTACTTCTGTATTGGAGAGGTATAGACTTGTTGAGTGAACATTCAGACAGATAAAGAATTGGATGGATGGATGGATGGATGGATGGATGGATGGATGGATGGATGGATGGATGGATGGATGGATGGATGAATGGATGGATGTTCAAAGAGTTACAGTCAATGGCTCAACATACAAATGGAAACCAGTAACAAGAGGTGTCCCTCAGGTGTCTGCATTGGAACCAATACTGTTTAATACATTTTTTGATGATGTAGACAGGGAGATTGAGAGCAACCTCAGCAAACTTGCAGGTGACACCAAGCTGAGTAGTGCAGTTGACATATCTGAGGGATGGGACGCCATCCAGAGACTTGACAGGCTGGAGGAGTAAGCCCATGCAAATATACGAAAGTTCAGCAAGGCAAAGTGTCAGTGCAGACTGGGTGATGTAGGTATTAAAAGCAGCCAGGCAGAGAGGAGTCAGGCATACTGTTGGATGAAACATTGCTCATGAACTGCCATTATGCACTTGCAGACCTAAAAGCCAGCTGAACCAAGAGAAGTGTGGCCAGCAGGATGGGGAAGGTGATTTTCCTCTTCTAATCTGCTGTTGTGAGACCACATCCAGCTCGGGGGTTCTCTGTAAAGGAAAGAAGGGGGCCTGTTGGAGAGAGCCCAGAGAGGTCTATGAAAATTATCAGAGAAATGGAACACCTCTGTTGTGAGGAAAAGATGAGGGAGTTATTTTCAGCCTGGAGAAGACTGTGGGGACACCATATTGTGGCCTTTCCATATGTATACAACCTGAAGGAAAGTCGGAGAAAGATTTTTTTTACCATAGTTTTGTAGTGATAGGGCAAGGAGCAATGGTTTTAAAAATGTATGTTTAGTTTGTATGCAAGGAAGTTTTTTATAGTAAGGACGGTGACACACCAGAATAGGCTGTCCAGAGAAGTTGTTGATTCCCTATCATTGGAAATATTCAAAGGCAATTGAGAGGAGGCTTTGAGCAACGAGATCTAAAGTCAAGTGTTCCTGCCCAAGACAGATGGTTAGAACAAGAAATTCTTTAAAGGTTCCTTCCATCCCAAAGCATTCTATGATTCTGTGGTTGTGGATAGATTGTAGAGTGACATCTTCTCTCATTTTATGGATATAGGCATCAGAACAGAGACAATTTAAAATCTGTTCACTTCAGATTTAGTATCTTGTGATCTGGATCCTTAATATATGTTTTATGACATGCATTTTTAAATTTTGTATGTGCAATACTGTAAAACACATTTTCAATTCCAAAATTGCATTCTAATATTAAAGTATAGAACAGAAATGTAAAATATTTTTTAACCTGTAGACATTACCATATTACTTATATAATGCATAGAATTTTTAAAAAGGCCAAACAGTTGTAGTGACAACTGTGTGTTATTATTTTAAGTTGATGCAGTAATAGATGTTACTGTTTGCAGATATGCATGTTTTTTTCAAAACCAGGGAAATAGATATATGTAAATATGTGACTAATGGAAATTTCAGACCTTTTCAAGATGTTAAATGATTCCTCCTCTGAAATTCAGTTTATTAACACTAAGATCTTGATTTTGCAGCTCTTTCTGAAGTGTATAGTACCCAGTGTACACACAATCCCCCCACCACTCTCCCCAACAGATATGTTACTGCCAAATGTAAATCTCAGATTCCAGAGCACAGTGAAGAGGCAGGGACCAGATGTGTCTATGGAGACAGAGGCTTAATTACAGACCTTGATTGTACTAGTAAGATCCTGCTTAATTGTGCATCCTCCTTTGATAATTTAGCCCAGCTGCTCTGCAGCTATAAGAGCCATACACTGTAATATGTCCCAGAATACTTTATGCTTTTAATAGGAAGATAGATTATTTTGCAATGTGCAAAATAATACTCAATGCAGCCCAATATATATTTGTACATGGTAACAGAAATCAGTTTGTATTTATTTATTTTGTCTTCTGATAAATGCATATTGAGTAATTGAAATTACAGGCTTTTTTAGATTATACCTAAGTCACTTGTTCCCCGAGTAATGTCAAGGCTCTGGTTTATTAAGGGATGAACTGCTCCAAAATTTACATTTTTAAAGGAACACATAGCTGAAACTAGTCAAGAAAACAGGTTGTAGTACATTTTCTTAGAACAGGAAGGGATTTAAATACATATAATTAATTATATGTCAGCATATAGATGTTATTTTACCATGTATGAGTACATACTGCTGATATCTGCAATTAAAAGCTAACCTTGGTATTGCCAAGCTAAACATCTTTAAAAAGTTGTGATACCCCTTAAGAAGAATTATGAAGTTCTTATTAGATGAGAAATTGGTGTTTTCCCTTAGTATGCACTACCAATAAATGATTAACAGAAGCCAATTAATCAAGAAAAAAAAACCTGAAGTCATGTAAAATTTGGACTTATTTATTTCCTCTGTCTCTTCCTCCAGCCCTTAGTATTAAAACCGTACCAGGACATATAGTCTTTTCTGCTTGCTCCTGTGTTTCATAGGTTCCTGGCTGAACAAAATGTCTATAAAGGATGCTGATAAAGCTCAGAGCAACCCCATGACTGTCTTGTCCTTGAGCTCAGCCTCGTCTCCCTCCTTTTTTGAGGCATCAAAAAATTCAGTTGAAATAACTTTCTCTACCCTCTTTTTCTCTGCACTGAATTCAGATCATTCAGCCCTTCAATTATGCATTTTTAAGTCCTTGTTCTCACTTTCTCCGGCTTTTGTGTTACACAGAGGAAAACATATAGAAAATGAAAATCATGAGCAGAAGGCCCTTAAGGCTATGCCAATATCATTAAGGAAACTCTAGCTGGTACTGCTCTGGGGACCATGTACAGACATATTAACAAGGTGGTCTAAGATATGTTTTTTTCTACAGTCTGAGTAGCGTTTTCCAAAACTACCTCACCATGGTTTAAGAATACAAAATTGCAGGGATCATTACCAAAGGGTTATAAAGCAGAGTAAAGCATACTGAGGGGTACAGAGTTTGAAATGCCTGAAATTAAGTGCTCCATGCCACTTGATCTCAGCACCAGAGAATGTTTCTTCATCAATTTTATTTATTAAAATGCAAAATGAAAACCCATACAGGAAGCTACTGTATGAACAAAGTCAGCATTGCAACTTAATAGAAGGCACCCAAGGATCCATCCCTATTCCTGAATTCAAGGGGCAACACATACTTAAAATGCAAAGGGTTTGCACATCTTTTAAGGGAGGGAGGGAGCAATCTGTCCATGCAATTCACCTAGTCTGCCACCTTTTTTTGTCTCTGTGCCATATCAGGGTGTCCAGAGTCAGTCTTCTTTGTTCTGTTCAGCAATGTGACTGAAATTCACCTTCTTGGTTGGTTTGTTTTGTTGGTTGTTAGGATGTTTTTTTGGGGGTTTTTTTTGGTCAAACCCAGAAACTGAGAACAGCAGAATGGGAAATCTAGAATCCAATTTTCTAGAAATGTATCTTCTGTCTTCCTACATCTCTCCTCTGACCTTTTTGCCTCTTAGGATATTATATTTTTTATTTTGTCTTAAGAATAATTTCTGTTGAATTTTGTGACCAATGAGTAACTTTGTTTTTCTATTTCTGTTGTTATCAGCCCTTACTAATTCCCACTGGATTTCCACTTCCAACAGCAACAGTGAAGGAAAATAGGGAGGGAGAAGATGAGGTACAATGTTTTATGAAGACACTACATTTGTTATGAATACATATTTTGGAAGGGATGCTGTAAATTCTTTTCTTGATGCAACTAGGTGTACATCTTTTTGTTACAGGAAAGCCTGTCAGGAATATTTAAAAATTTAAGTTGCAGTCCAGAAGTCACAGTTCACTTCCTCACTTCACCTCACTTTTTTGCAATGAAAAGATGGAGAAAATTAAAATGATACAGATACAAAAATTGTTATTGGGAGTCATATGGTAAAAAATGGTAAAAAAGTCATATGGTGAAAAATCTCTCAATGGAACCTCAATAAAAATCATATTTCAGCTGGTAAAAACAAAATGCTTAAAAAAACAAATGTTTTGTAATAGAATATTTAAGTGGGATGGTTTATTCAAATTAGACCCCATTTGGTCCATTGACAATAGTAATTGCAATTATTAAGTATTAAGTGAAAAAAGTCAGTGAAACAATATATTTGTAGTTTAATTATATGCAACCTTACCTTACCGCATTGTTTTATTTTGTTCTTCAACAGCAGAGTATCTAAATCCCTTCTTAAAAAATATATATAACTCCTTTCTGCTGCATAAACCTAACATACATAGTATGTATTGCTGAAGGAATGAAGATTTAAAGGGAGACATGAGACACAGAGAAAATGAAGTGGGCAATGTGGAGGAAGGTAAAAAGGATGGAAGGAGTAATGAAGCAGAATATCTGTGGCAAATGGACATAAAATGTACAACTGCAAAAATTCCTGACTCAGTGAAAGGGACACAGAAGTAGGGAAAGACAGAAAAACAGAGTCTCAAATAATCTTTTGGGATTCACCTTTGGCCATTTTGCTTATAACTGTGTTCTTTAAAATACCCGGATCTGAAAGTATTTGATGAGAAGAGATGGTGTTTTTATTCTAATGAAAATGCATTATTAAGATTACACCACCAGTGGATCAGGAGTAAGTTGATGCTTAGTGTCAAGTTCTGGAGTTCCTGAATACTTATAAACATTTTATTTTTTATAAAGCTTACTTATAAGTATTTTAATTTTCTTAAACTAAGTATTTTTCATTTTTTCTATTAGTCCCTTTATTTGAATATCTCCAGTTTTCAGGATTTTCTTTTTCATATTTATACCATTTTGTATCATCTTGCATAATAAAAAAAATATTACCTCTAATCTTCATCTTACACTTCCAATGGCAAAAAATATTAAAATAAATTTGAAACCAAATTACCTCCTCAAACTTATTTTGTTCAGGAATATATAAAAGTATCCAAAGCCAAAATTAACAAAATTAATGCTAATTTAATTTTGGTTTACTTTTACAAAATTGCATTTTAACAATAGGAATTAATACAATTTTATTTCATTAATGTTATCTTCAAGATTTTAAGCACTAAAGAAGTTTATTTTATGCTATAAAGTTAAATAAATAAAATGAAGTAAAGACTATTTTTGTTTTCCTTCTTTTACCGATGGAAGGAAAGAGAAAACATCTTTCAGTTTACACGATGTATTTATTGACTTAAATTGGCAAACCTTATGATTTCTTTCATTACTGGAAAATTTTGAGCAAAATCAATGCTTGCCAAAACAATTTAAACAAAAGTGCATCAAAGGAGAAAATCACCATGTGCAGCAGGTCTGTTTAGAACTCATGAAGAATTTATATTCTGCCTTATTTTCAAGGTGCCAATGTTTTGAAGCTGTGTCCTGAACATTGCGCTTTTTAAAATACTTTTAGCAGTACAGGGTTATGATATCCTACATAAATCAGTATTCTGCAACTGATCATATAAACACCTATATTCAATGCTGAGTTTTACTACTGTTTTAGTGAAGCTTGCTGTTGTTTTAATGTTATCAGTTGAGAAGAGAAGAGAAGAGAAGAGAAGAGAAGAGAAGAGAAGAGAAGAGAAGAGAAGAGAAGAGAAGAGAAGAGAAGAGAAGAGAAGAGAAGAGAAGAGAAGAGAAGAGAAGAGAAGAGAAGAGAAGAGAAGAGAAGAGAAGAGAAGAGAAGAGAAGAGAAGAGAAGAGAAGAGAAGAGAAGAGAAGAGAAGAGAAGAGAAGAGAAGAGAAGAGAAGAGAAGAGAAGAGAAGAGAAGAGAAGAGAAGAGAAGAGAAGAGAAGAGAAGAGAAGAGAAGAGAAGAGAAGAGAAGAGAAGAGAAGAGAAGAGAAGAGAAGAGAAGAGAAGAGAAGAGAAGAGAAGAGAAGAGAAGAGAAGAGAAGAGAAGAGAAGAGAAGAGAAGAGAAGAGAAGAGAAGAGAAGAGAAGAGAAGAGAAGAGAAGAGAAGAGAAGAGAAGAGAAGAGAAGAGAAGAGAAGAGAAGAGAAGAGAAGAGAAGAGAAGAGAAGAGAAGAGAAGAGAAGAGAAGAGAAGAGAAGAGAAGAGAAGAGAAGAGAAGAGAAGAGAAGAGAAGAGAAGAGAAGAGAAGAGAAGAGAAGAGAAGAGAAGAGAAGAGAAGAGAAGAGAAGAGAAGAGAAGAGAAGAGAAGAGAAGAGAAGAGAAGAGAAGAGAAGAGAAGAGAAGAGAAGAGAAGAGAAGAGAAGAGAAGAGAAGAGAAGAGAAGAGAAGAGAAGAGAAGAGAAGAGAAGAGAAGAGAAGAGAAGAGAAGAGAAGAGAAGAGAAGAGAAGAGAAGAGAAGAGAAGAGAAGAGAAGAGAAGAGAAGAGAAGAGAAGAGAAGAGGAAGCAAGGGAGGAAGGAGAAAGAAAGAAAGAAAAATGAAGAAAAGAAGAAAGAAAGAAAGAAAGAAAGAAAGAAAGAAAGAAAGAAAGAAAGAAAGAAAGAAAGAAAGAAAGAAAGAAAGAAAGAAAGAAAAAAAGAAAGAATTTTATTTGGCACTTTAAACAGGATGGTGAACATAAATGGATATTTTAGTGATGAAATAGTAAATTTATAAACTCTTTATCTTTAATTTTCATTACTGTATTCCTACACATGGGATTAGCAAGTTACATGAGTTTACCTAGAGCTAGAGGGGAGAAACTTTATGTTTTTCTCACTATAGTTTTTCTTGCCCAGAATTGTATGGGAAGTTGCATATCAGGGTGGAAGAAGCTGAAGTGCTTTATTGTAAATGAAGTCTGAAATGCAAAGCAGCTGTGTCAAGAATGTAAAATCTGTCATGAGGCAGCACTTAGGTGAGTCTGCAGAGCAGGCAAAACTTGGGCAAACCTTTGCCTCTTCTTCCTCGGTGTTGAATTTCACTGCATCTTGTGCCTTTAAGAAGCAATACATAATATATCCCATTGTCAAATACATCATGGTATGAAGTGTATTTTAAGTATTGCAGACTGGAGAAAACCTTTGCATTTATGAAAGTACGTGATGTGAGTACAGAATCTGATAACATGGATATTCAAATACCTTTAATAAAAACAAAGATATTGCCATTTTCTTCTGCCTCAAATAATTTTTGTTTTGGTTTGGTTTTTTTGTTTAGGTCTCTTATACTAAGTGAAACTTAAAAGTTGTACCTCAAATGCTTATTAAATACTTACATACAGATTTTGCAATTTGATAAGCAAGCTATCTTTGATAGATTTAGGCTTGAGCTTAATAAATGCCTGATAAAAGAGCTTGCTGCAATTAAAAGGGTTTTGCAAAACTTGCTGGTATGATAATATCTTGTGGGTTTTTCTCATACTGAGTAATTAGGATCTTACTTTTTCAGGAGTTTATTACATATTCCTGTGATTTTTAAACCTACCAAATTTTATCACATATTAAAAATATTTTATTTTTTGAAATTTAGCTTATGAAGTACATCACTACAATAAGAAAAACATTAAGTACATGTATTATTCATTTAGTGTTTGTCACAATCTTCCAATTTTATTGCTCTTTCTTTCTCAACATCAGTAGCAGGTTTTTTCCACATATTGGCTTGGTTGTGCTGATTTTGTTTCTGGTATTTCCACAACACATTTTGAATCAATTTTTCAGTAATTCTTTACGTGAATCTGCATCCAGCTAAGAGCTCTCATTCGGCAGGAATCTTTTTCATTGTGTGTAAATGGTCCTACTTTAAGTGTTGATAGAGAGCTTGGTGAGTTGTCCAAATGGAGATGCATAATACTATTTACAAAGCTACAGTGTTTTCCAAGACATGCAAATGGAGCTATAATTTCTGACACTTCTGGATTGTTTGGAGGCTGGGTAGCATGTCATAGGGTGAGCTATTGAATAAGCTCTGTAATGAATAGCATTATTTTTTAACTATATTGAAACACAGATCTCTGCAACTAATGTTCTCAAAAATGTTGCACTTTAAAATATTGGGGCCTGACGTGGCAGATAATATCTATGTATGTATCCCATGAAATAAAAGACCATTTTTAGAGGCAAAAAATTAAATAGGTTTTCCAGCTACCCACAACAAAAATCTGAGAACCACAGAATATCTATCATAGGTAAAAATTTCTGAGTTCAGGTAATTTAAGCACAATCATGATCGAAGGGACTTATTGATTTATTGGTGACAAGTAATTAACAAGCGATTTGTGAATACACAGTCAAAATCAATACCAACAATACGGAAGATAAAACACTGTACTAGACATTTTAAAAAGTCAATAAACACATATTTCTAAACACCATTCTGTAGCCAACGACCTTCTCTCTGTCTCTCTGTCACACACACACACAATCACTCACACAGAGATAGGGGTCATGAGGTCTACTAGTATAACATTCCTTGGCAGTGGGGAAGTCCCTCTGTGCTCAAGCTTCTGTGGGAGATGAGGGTGTCCTGACTTTGAGCGCACCTTGCTGACAAATGCACTGCTGAGAAAGCATTTCCTGGGTTCATGCTCACACAGCCAAGGTGTGGTCCCCACCTTGCACCCTGAGTATTGCGCCTTGCAGTGCCACCTCACTCAACAGAGCACAATTGCTCATGCTGTAGTTTCCTCTTCATGTCTATTTCAAGTTACCTCATTCTTTCAAAAGTAATTTTGAAATTAGATTTCACTGAAGCAATGAGAAACTTACTTGAGAAGGAGGTATTTAGGAAGTGAAATTTACTTCTAAGATGAAACCACAAGTCCCTATGTTTTCTGTCAATGCTTTCCAAGATGCCAGATTATTGGAAGAATTTATATTCACCTTGACTTTAAAAAGAATATTATTTTCAGGCAAAATAGAAAGTAGCTGGGAAATCAGATGGCCAGAATAGGACTGTATTTCAGATTCCAGACATTTGTCTTTGAAGCTGGGACTTAGCTCTCAGGTGTACACAACTGTCTACTGACCTTGTCTAAATCTGTTTTTTTTAAGTGAGCTCTGTGACTAAAGTCTTAGTATAGTCAAAGGAAAAGCAACAATACAGTAAATGGATTTGATTCAGCTGTGCACACACAAGCTTCCAATTACCACTTGAGGGCACCTTGGTTACCTCTCTAGTAGCTGCCATTAAAAGTGAATAGAGATCCTATATATGTCCTCTGAGAAAACTGTCAGTTCATGTAGTTTCTGTCGATAACCTTAAGGCTTATTGTGACATTAGGTTCTTACTTCTCACTAATCCAAATAAGTGGAATTTATAGAGCTGTAAAGCAGGTGTGTTCTATACAAATAATACATATGTATTATGTACATGCCCAACAACAGACCCTGGAACATAAAACTCATCTGTAGAAGTCTTATAAAAAAGAAAAGAAAAAAAAAAAGCCCAAGAAACAAATAAACCAAACAATCAAAACCAAAAAACAACCACCAAAAAAACCAAACTGGAACTTGCTTCCTAAGGAGGCTATGAGTTTTTTCAAACCTCTAGTGAACAACCTGACTTCATAGTGTGACCTGGGAGGTTAGACCAGTGTTGGCATCCCAATGTCCCTTCCACCCTACAGTCTGTCTGTCTGTTTTTTGTATCCACTAGAGACATTTTAAGGAGAAACATGAACAGGCTACAGTGAGGACATGACTGGTCTCAAAAGTGACAGCATATGCAGGGCCAAGAGGCCCAGTTCTGAGTCAAAGCAGCTCACTTCAATTTTCTTCTCAATATCATTTAAGAAGTTGTTCATTTACTTGTAATCAGAAAGTTGAATTTTTTAACAGAACCAAGCAAAATTCTAGAAAGATGCTCCGAGATGCCAGCAGGGAATCTCTAAGCGTAGTTCTTCTTACAGCCATGTTATTAGAATTTTTGTGACAATTGTAATTTACAAATATACACAAATACTAAGTAGTATTGAGTGAAATTATATCTGTAAAACTTATACTTAAACCCAACATTGCATTGGAAAAGAAGGATAGAATCTTTATTGCTATAGGACCAATTTATCAGGACCTGTAAAGATATCCTGCTGTTAAATATGTGATCAATCTGATAAAGTCTGTGAGGATTTCTAAAGGGAATTTGATAAGGCTCATCTCCAAAAGGTGTTCAATAAACTAAGCAGAACTGAGGTATTCTCATTTTAGTGCCCGATAATCTCATCTAAGTTCTCATTCTGATAATCTTATCTAGGTTCCCTTTTCTATGGAAATCTGGATGATATGGTCTTTGACTCTATACCTTATTTATTTATCTGATTTTTAGCCAAAATCAATCATAATCTGTCCATTGATCAATTATTTTTTTTTGAAGAATAGGCTGACTCCGATAACAAGAAAGGACATTCTGTGCTGTAGTGATGGCTCCAACCTGAATGCAATTTTTAGCAATGATTGTGAGGTCTAAAACACAACGTCCTCCCTGAATAACCAGGAATCAAGCAGCTTAGAAATACTTCTCCTTCATGTTTCAAACATTCCATATTTATATTTTCTATATTTTTTTTATATTTTTCTGTTGACCCTTTAATTATTTTATAGGAGTAGTTTCTGACATAATAATAGGTGAAATATAATGGCCACAGTAATTGTTATTTTTAGGGAGAAATATAAGTCAACTAAAAAAAATTATAACAGTCCTGAGATTATATTAATTACTCTTAAATATTGTGTTTGACCTAAATATTTATATGTGATTTATCTTTTGAACAACTTGATTGGCTTTATAGCGGTTTTCTTTACATTACATTTGTCAGCTTCCACTATGGAAAAGAATGGCTTTATTTCCAAGCAAGGAGGTTTTGTCATAATAATTTAAGTGATTTATACCATCCGAATATACATATATTATTTAAAGGACTTATTATCCTGTTTGAAATGAATTGATAGATGGACAAAGGGAGTAAGATGATGGCAGGTGAGGTTTTAAGATGTTATTTTACCAATGCATAAAATGTATATAATATAATGTCTATTCCCAATATGTAGACCATATTGAGATAAACATATTTACAGAGAGTTTGATTAGAGGCATATCTGCTATCTCTCTAAACACAACTATCTTCAGCCTGTCAAAGGACAACTCACCTTCAGCTGTCACCTTGCATTTACAAAGAAGGCTTTTCCCTTTCACAAACAGATGGCCTCATGTGAATGCTCACGAGAGCCAGTGTCAAAATTTGCAATGTTGTAATGCTGCAGGGCCTTGTTTAATAATACCATGCAAATCTACTCTTTAAATTTTCATCTCTAGCTAAAATATATTAATTTTATTTTATTTTGGTAGATAAACTGTGTGCTGTTGATATATTTAGGATGAAAATACAAAAAATACTGAAGAATAATTTGGTTTTGTTCATTTATTTTGACTTAGCCTGCAATAATGTCCTAGGTTACAACGTAAAAATATGCCAGAGGGTCTGTATTCTATTTCCATCTTCATGAACTGTTGAAACCAGGAGGGGCAGTGTTTTCCTTACCTCCTCCCCTGGACCATCTCCTGTTAATGGGCCATCAATGCCTTGCCCCATGAGTCATAGATAACTCCCTCCGGGAGCCATTTCCTGTTTAATGGGCCATTGTGAGGACCCACCCCA
>VXBU01005256.1:79368-96355 GCA_013400315.1 Bombycilla garrulus
TCTAATATTGCATCTTGTTCTAATTTTCCTATTAAGCTGTAGTTTATTATATTTTGTTTTACTTTATTTTGTTTATGTGTATTAAAGAACTGTTATTCCTACCCTCATATCTTTGCCTGAGAGCCCTTTAAGTTTTAGAAATTATAATAATTTGGAGGAAGGGGGTTTATATTTTCTATTCCAAGAGAAGCTCCTGCCTTCCTTGGCAGGCACCTGTCTTACAAAATCAAGACAAATAACGATCAGAATTCCATTCTGCTAAAAAACCTGGATACCTTTAAGAAATAGCTTCTGCTGGAAAGACATCTGCAACTACTTACCAGGGCCAGAGGAGCTGGATGCTGTGAAAACAGAAAGAACTGTTTTCCACTAATAAAAGATCCTATCCCAGAACTCCAAACAATATCTATGGCCACAAACAACTATATGAGGAAAAAAAACATTTTAGTAGATACAGATTTCAGAATTACAGTTTTTTCTTACAGTCCTGTAAATAGCAAGAAAGGGTTGAGAGGAAGATAAAATTTTGTGTGGTTGAATATATTTTTAAGAAGTGGAAATGGAAAAATCATGGGGAATATAGACATGATAATTAAAAATGTTAAAAGTATATAAGCAAATAAGAAAATAAATTGTCTGTCTTGAATAATACTAAGAAGTGACATAGGAAGTGAGGTTAACAGCCAACTAAGTATTTGCTAAGTTAGTTGCAGGTAGGTTTCTAATTTTCATTCTAATAAAAAGCTTTTTAATAAGTGTAAAAACAAGGCATGTGATGAAACATTAGGACAAAAAATTGCTGCAACAATGCAAATGATACCCAAGGGGAGGAAGAATCCAGTAACTGGGATAATAAAGATTTATTGGGATGAGGGTACTACATAATTTACTTTCTGACTCAAAGGACCTTTGAGTGCTTTAAATGACCTTTTTGAAAAAAAAAAAAGTGTGAAGAAAAACAATATTCCCTCATAACCCCTAGCAAGGCTAGAGAATATTTGTATTATTATTATCTAAGACAGGGCTCTTGTGAGGCTAAATAAAATTAGCTGCAGAACATTCTTTGTCTTTCATTTCCATGAAGACTGATTCTGTAGAATTTTAGTTGAAGATTTGGCTGATTTATGTGTTGTCTGATTCTTCTATACCCAGTAAGGAAATTTAAAACATATTTTACCTGTGAAGAAATTAGAAAAGAGCAAATCTACGTGTCTGACAGGGATGCTGAGGGGGAAAATGAGAGTGAATCTAGAAAGCTAAAATAATGACCATTCTGAGTTTCCATGGGGGGGGGGGAAGAGGGTAAATACTCTTTCTTTCTCTCTTTATTTCTTCATTTATTTATTTCCTTTCTTTCATTTGCACTTTTTAATCACTAAATCTCTCTGTTGATTCTGACAGAAGCTGCAAAATTACATGCTGCATTGACTCTAGAACGATCACAATGGCAATTCAGTGAATGAAGCTAAAACTCCATGTAAAAAAACAAAACAAAACACCCTAATTTTCTTCCAACAAAGCTGTTTTTATTAATGTCTTAATTCTTACAAATAATAATGTTCATGTGATATTGACACTGACCAAACGAGGATGCCTTAGATCTAAATTAGTAAAACTAGGCTACCTTCCTAATTAGAGAAGAGAAAAAAAATGGTTTATTTAATGCTAAAATATATGTTGATATTTGATCAGATGAGTTAGACAACATACTTCTCATATTTTATTTTATATTATCCTATGTGCAAGGATTTGGGACATATGATACGTCTCAAAGGTTTATTATGTAGGTATTGTAGAATCTACAAATTTTCAATATAATTTTGAAATCTTTTAAGGATATTATGAATTATATGTTAGTAAGGTCTCATTTTTTAATCCTCAGAAAGAAAAGCTAGGAGGGCTGGCTGAGTTTTATAAGTTACTAGTGGGGTAGTTTGATTTGTTTAGTCTAAGGTTAAATTAATACTACCTTGTTATGTCAAAAACTACTGAAACTTAAACACTTAGTGTTACAATCCAATTATTGAGAGATGTCTCAGCCCAAATTAATTAAAACTAGACCATATGTCAAAGTCAATAATCCAGAACTTATTTTACAAAGAATGTGAGGCAGAAAGACAGGAGCAAATTGAAACAAACAAAAGTTCAAGCAGAAGACAGTCACCATCAGCAGTGGGCACTTAGTGCATCTTCTCCTTGGGCTTCTAGGTTGCAGGGAGTCATTCTAAATTTTTTGCAATTTATACATTTTAGCAAACAAAGGAATTAATATTCATTGGCTACACAGCTTGCTTATTCTAATGGTTAAATGATTCCCTCACTTCTAATGCTAATTAGTCCCATTCTCATTCTTTCTTTGCCATTGAGTTGGTGCTTTTCTTAGGTTGGTGGCTCCTGAGTCAGTGGTTGTGATCTCCCCCTGCCACATTATTTCTTTTCATCCATTCAGAGCTGATTTCATTGTAGATTTTGAGTTGCCTTTGCTTGTGGCCCATAAATTCTGAAATTTCTGTGTCCATTATAAGTGATCCATTCTTCTCCCACAGCTTTGTTAACCTCCAGCTGGGTCTGAGATAATGCCTGGACAATTGTAACACCTTTATCTTATCTCAACTTCCCAGCTGTTGTGGCTTATCTTCCAGTCCAGGTTCCAGGTATCCAGGGAGGCATATGAGGGGAATCTTCCATGGTTGTTGTTGGTCTCAGATGCCATCTGTCCTATAACTTGGGGTGGTCTTTGTCTGACCAGTGATATGTGTATGAACAGTTAGTTCTTTATACAGTTTGCCAGTGTGATTTTTTTTTGTCTGAAGGCATTATCCGGGATGTGCTAACCAGATCTCACCTCTGCCAGGTCTGGGGTTAGCACCACCCTATCGCTCCCTTTTATACTTATCTCATGGCAAATTCCTTCTGTGGCCTTAAGAGTGCATGAGACAGTCAACTGTGATCTTTAAGACTTTACACTTGGGGAAAGACTTTTTTATGCTATATTTGTACTGAAATGGTAAAAAGGAGATAATGATTTTTTATTTTTTATTTTTAGGTTCTAACTATACATGTAAAACGGAAAAGGAAAATTATTGAAGCAGTTAGTCACCGTGGCATAGAGAGATACAATACATGTGAATAATTTTCTCCACTGGGAATGAATTGTAGTGTCTGATATGCCAATTAAATGTATATCAGGATTTTTGTCCTCTTTTAGATCTCTCTCTCTCTCATTTGAGATTCTATCTCTTTTGTGACTTTTCATCATTAACAAAACTGAAACAGACCTTTCTATTATAAAGAATATACTCATTTCCTATGAGCATTAAATTATACACTGAATGCATTGATCTTTTGTTATACCTACACCAAACAATCTTTTCTCTCTTCTGCATGGTGATATGCAGAACATTCCTGTTCTGTCTCAACTTAGAATGAAGACTAAAGGTCTTAACATATTTTCATTAATTTACAAGTGAATGAGCACAGACTTGTCAGTTTACTTCTCATTAAGATTCAAAAGGAAAAGACAAAAAAGGGAATAAAGATTTAAAAAATGTATCTTTGTCTAGCAAATAAATCACTCTCTTTCTTCCATTAATGTCTCTGCTATAAGTAAGAATGCTAGAAGGTAAGACAAAGTATAATTTCCTGACCATGCATTTACCTGTTAATTTTAGCCCTGTATGTGCTTTGGACCACCACACCTAGCTGTTTCAAGGAGAAAAACTGAGCATAACTTGTAGGGTTATTTAATTGTAAATTCTTCTCCCGAAGTCAGTATGGATGAAAACTGCTTCAACTTTAGGTTCTCTTTACCTATCAAGTACTCCAAAGAACTCCATTCCAGGCTTTGGAACCCAAAGGCATGCAGCAAATCCAGCAGAGTTATAAAAACACTGACCTTCTAGTGAGGTAAAAGAGTAGCACTGCCAGGGTTTTGTACACTTCGAGTTGAAATACATGTATAATCATAGTTTCATAGAATCACTAAGGTTGGAAAAGACTTTTAAGATCACCAAATCCAACTGTCAACCTAGCACCACCACCATCCTCAAGTACAACAAATTTTGGACTCTACCACTTCCCTGGTCAGTCTGTTCTGATACTTAACCATTCCCTAAAAAATGTTTTTTAATTTCTAATGCAATACTACTATGGTGCAACTTGAAGCTATTTCCTCTCATTCTGTTAGTTGTTAATTGGCAGAAAGGACAAATACCCACCTCTCTACAACCTCCTTTCAGGTAGTTGTGGTAAGTGATGTGACCCCTGGGCTTCCACTCCTCCAAACTGAGTAATCTCAGGTCCCTCAGATGTTCCTCATTGCTCTCTAGCTCTGTTGCCCCTCTCTGGACACACTCCTGCACCTCAATGTCCTTCTTGTAGCAAGTGGCCCAAAAATTAGGTGATCCCACCCCTATACTCAGCCCTGGTTAGGCCACATCTGGAGTGCTGTGTCCAGTTCAGGACTCTTCAGTTCAAGAGAGACGTGGAGCTCCTGGAACAGGTCCAGTCGAGCGCAACAAAGACGATTAAATAACTGGAGCATATGTCTTATGAGGAAAGGCTGAGGGAGCTGGGCCTGTTCAGACTTGAGAAGAAACTGACTGAGAAGTGATCTCATCAATGTCAGTAAGCATCTGAAGGGAGGGTGCAAAGAGAGTTCTCTGATCATTTCCTCCTGCATTATGGGGCTTCGGTCTCCTCCCTGTCTGCCTTCCAGCTCAAGGAACTTGAAAACACCTGGTCTTTTTTTTTAAAAAGTAAGATAAATAAGGTATTAAGTTCCTCAGTCTTTTTCTCATCCTTTTTCATTATGTTTCCTCCTACACCCAAAAGAGGATGGAGATTCTCCTTGGCCTCCCTCATGTATCATAGGGTATCAGTTATTACTAAAAGGAGACCAAAGGCCAAAGATAAAAAAGAGACTGAGCAAATCAGATTCTTCTATTTGTAAATCTATAAATGCCAGAGAAAGAGACTAAAATCTCTGCAAAATTTCAATCAAAAAAAGTCTGACAGCAGAGAAATTGAAAAGCCACAACTACAGGCTTATATTCTTTGTGCTCACCTTCAGAGGCACACCTGACTGGAATAAGCTTCTGTCTCTTGGGAAGCCATGTTTGAGATAGCAGCTGAAAATAATATGACAGCTTGAAGACTGCTTGGCTTCCTAAGATACTTTTAAAAGTTTTATTTTTATTAAGAATCCACTCTTGGCACTGATGCTGCTCTAATACTGAAGGCTAATAATGCAAATGAATGACAATGATCCTTTTCCACCTGTATTCACACTGAATTCTCATTACTGCATTTTGCTGATCAATTAGGTGAGGCTTAAGGTTGAGATCCCAACAGTTACATAACAGGAGCAGAAATTTAAACTATATTAATTAATTCAAGCCCAAAATTCAGGTTTTACTTCTAAGGCATTTGGTTTTGTACACTGTTTAATGTTACGTAGTCAGATGGATTTTTTGCCTAGTCTATGCCTCTCTACAGGGTCACATACTGGGTAGAGATGCAGCCCATGGAGGGCCATGTTGGAGTAGACATCCACACTGCAGCCCTGGGAGGACCCCATGCTGCAGCAGGTGGATGTGCCCTGAGGGATGGTGTAGCCTGTGGAACATCCTTGCAGAAGCAAGGTCCTGGCTGCAACTGTGGTCTGTGGAGGGAAGGCAATGCTAGAGAAGATTTTGTGGCAAGAACAGATTTTGTGGCCTGCAGGGGATCCAGGCTGCAGCAGCCTGCTCCTGAAGGACTGTATCCTGTGGGAGGAAACCTGAACTGGAACAGGAGAATAGCTTGAGGAGGAAGGGACGACAGAGAAAATGTGTCATGGACTGACTGAATGAACCCTCATTCCTCATCCCTTCTGTGCTGCTCAGGGGGAGGAAGTAAAAGAATTAGGAGACATTGAGCCTGGGAAGAAATAAGGTGGGAGGAAGTTTTTGGTTTATTTCTCACCATCTACACTGTTATTAATTGGAAATAAATTAAATTAATCTTGCTTCTGTTTTGCCCATGACTGTAATTGGTAAGTGATCATCCTCTCCTTATCTCAATGCATGAGTCTTACATCCTGTTTTCTCCATTTGTTCTGCTTCTGATGGAAACTAATAGAAAAAAAAATAAGAAACTTAAAAAGAAATCAAAGAAGTCATAGGAAAGAATGTATTGTTTGTTTTAAAGAGGTAAATTAAAAATTCTCCTCAGGATTTCTTTTGAAAACTCTTGTCAAAATGGATAAGTTTTGGTATTAAGTCTAAATTCAAGCTTTCATTAAAGTCAATTAATAGAAGTCTTGAATTTCTGTAAAAATATTGTATTAATGATAAATTACTGACTTGCATGCTACTGGTGTGTTGGAACCCAAGGGGTTCCTATGGTATCTCAGAATGATCCAAACCCTGGTCAGGAGGCTTTTCAGCCTTGCCAGAGGTGTCAGAGAACCTGGATTGATACTGAGAATGCCTGTGGCTTTGATTTTAATCCATGAGACAAATTACTAATTTATAAGAAGAATTGAAAGTCACCAGAGTTTAAAGAGTAGAATAGCAGTAGTTATAGATGAAAAGGAAAAGATTTGGACCCATGTCCAGGGGGGTCTGAGATTCTGGACAGGGGATCTGGGAGTCAAGATGGAGAATTCTTACACGTGACATGTTATCTTTTCTTCTTCCTAACCTCCATCTTCTTGGTGATGTTGGCACTTTTGGATTGGTTTTTCAGAGAGCTGGACAATGTAATGTAAGGGTCACGGATTGGAAATTAATGGGAAACATTGGATACGTAGTTAATGGTATAAAAGAATAGAGCTGATCCGGGGTGGGGGCAGACAGTGTGCCTCGATCTCCCTTGCAGGGCAGAGAGTGTGCAGGGCACAGTGTGTCGCTGGAAGTTTTGCTGTGTCAACCTTGTCAGGGCAGAGAAATCTACTTTAGATAGGGAACTAATAAACTGCCTTGAGAACACGAGCTAAGGACTCCAGAGTGCTTCTTCGGCTCAGACAGCTGATGAGAAAAGGACTTTTTGTACACTGCTGGAGAACCCGGGACAGGGTAGTCTCTGGCACTGGTGATTATGTTTGTTGTTTCCCAGCTGACCTATTTTTTGTGTTATACCTCTGATTATAAGCTAAAAACACAGTCACAATTCAAAAGATCGATGTAGGAGTTGAACAGGTTGGCTGTATCATAGGAAAAAATGTACATCACAGAGAGTCAGAAAAATTTATAAAAGCCTCTAGTAACTAATTAGACACTCAATAACTCCTTTGTATCACAGAAGTTGCATTTCTGGATTTTTTTCCACCTCTCTCTTTTATTGCTCTTGTTCTTTAATAAACCAGATGAGGAAGAAAGACCTAAGTTGGATTTTCTCCTAAAAAATCTCTAACTGTATCTCTTCTTCAACCTTTTGCTCCTTTAATGAGCTGAAAATGTACCTTTCAGCCACTTCAAGTATTTGAAGTATTTATGTTACATTATGTTCATGGAAGTTAAAGAAGGCTCTCCAAAAAGTTATGAAGGCAATGAATGCCAGGTTTCTGTTGGGGGATGCTACTGGAACTGCAGTTTCTTGACTGTTCTTAGGGCTTTTTCAGTAAGCAAGGAAGGAAAAAAATAATGATGAAAAAATTATTGTGTGGGGAGATTGGGGAATTCAGGAGTATGTGCCAAGAAAAAAAAAAAAAGGAAAGAGGAAAAAATGTGCTGGACAGAAAACACAGAGGAAGAATTTCCATTAATGTTGGTATATAAAGGAAAGAGATAAATTAGAGCAATATTTGTATTTAAGCAAAGGAATGTGCAATTATGAACAGAACAAATGGAGTTGTCAAAGTTCACATGCTGACGGGTGGTTCATAGCAGAACTGGACTTCCAAAGTTTGCATATTTACATTTGAATATGCAAGTCAGATAATACTTTGTTCCCTTTGGGTTGTCACTTCAGTTTTATCAGTTTCTTATTTGGTGAGTGGCTTTTGCAGACTACTGTATTACTATTCTCAGTATAGCTTCTGTCTTTGTTCAACTGCTACTCAGTATACACAAGGAAGGCTTGAGAAGAATAAAAATCTTAGCCTTTATTTTTCCACCTTCCACCTTTTTCTCTTGATCTGAGAGATAAAAAGAAACTATCAGCTAATCAAAGATGAGTGTTTGACCCTTGGTAACAAGTAAAACCATAATAATTAATTTATGCTTCTTGTTTAGATCTATTTCTTGAATACACAAATATGCAGACTGAGTGCTCAAATCTGAAATTATAATGCCCTTTCTATAATTATGAATTCCACTTCTGGGAATAGAAGTAGACTTCTGTTTCAAAAACAGTACATGTAGGGAGAGAAAAAAAGTATCTAAGTTTCCTGTGGGGAGCAGTTCAAGTGAAAACAAATAGAGAACTAGTGCTCTTTCAGGCCAGCTGGCAAATCAGGACCCAGCTGCTGTTTTTGAGTCTGTGAAGTTCAGCACCTGCAGGAGCTAGCAACATAATTATTATTTATGTACAGGTGAGCTGCTGAAGGTCTAGCGAGCTCTCAGACTTACGCATTTAAATTTTTTGCTCCTTACACATTCTGTAGAAGTTACAATATTGCTTGTTGACTTCAGGACCTCTTTGACAACTTCTGCTTTTTACTAACTGGTAGAAAACAGAATATACTGTATTTCCCTAAGCTTCACTTTCAATATGGCCTCCATCCATGCTCACTGCTTCTTAGATCACATAGACAATAACAGCAGTAACAAAATACTTCTTCCCTAGGACTGAGCCAATTCTTGTTTAGTTCTCCCTGAGCTCCATGCAGTGAATCACAGCTCTAGTTACCAACCTCCACACAGCTGTCTGTTCATACTATGCACGTATCTGTTTCCAGCCTGATTGGGGCTCACTGTTTGATCTACTGCCACCCAACAGAGCAGGTAAGAGATATTTCTGTAGTCAGCTGTAGTTCTGCCCAGCTGGATCAGAAAATGAAGTGCAAAAGGCCATATAAGTACTCAGCCATTTTTTGACTGTCTGAGATTTTTTTTACCACATCATACTCCTGTTAAATCAGAATAACATTGTCTACCTGGAAAACAGGGTCACACTTGATGAGGAGGAGCAGTGTGCCAGCTGCAGCTCATTGCAAGCAGAATCTGAGACTCCTGAGTTACACAAATTGTAATTAGATACATGGATATGTAGTAACGATAAGCCTACAGGTAGCACAAGACAGTATTGATGGTGTTCTGTCCAGGAAAACATTTTTTATATAATTTCTCCCACAGATTTCTTCTGTTTTTTTGTTTGATAAAGAGTAATTGGAAAGAGGGAGAAGCTAAAGTATACCAGAAGATTCTGATAGGCAGCAAAAAATAAAAAATTGCCCAAATCATCCACATTAACATAATACACTGAAGAATAGGCAGCTGTAATGAGTTTTTAAAATACTGACATGCTGAAGGGAATAACAGCTACCATCTCAGCTGACAGCAGCTGCCAACAGGCTATGTAATAATTTTTTGGACTCTGTGGTGCCTACAATAGACAGCAATTTTGTGGGTGCTAGGAATGCACAAAAGAATTTCAAACAAAAACCTTTTTATTTTTCTCCCATAGCATTCCATCTTATTATGACAGCCATGGCAACGGAGTCAAGAGCTTGATCAGAGAAGTGATGGCTGCATATTTATAAGGTCCATAGCTCTTGTTTCCCAGTGGATTTTATGTCATTTCAGTCAGAAAATTGCCTCCAGACAAATGCAATAATAAATTGGAGAAATCATTTTCTGCATTTGCTTTCACTGTGCTGAGCTTGAACATGTAGGAAAGTGAAAAGATAATGGTCATCATGACTTGCTTGCTTTGGTAGCACTAAAATTATTTAGCCAGTGCTTGTTTCATGACAAGTTGAGTCTTCACAGAAAAAACACCCCACCAACAATTAGTGCTTGCCATGATATAGTAAGAGGATTAATTTTTCCTTTGAAGTACATTTAAAAGTATTGATGTCTTGTATATATTAAGATTTGTAAACTGTAGATATATTGCTGAAATATTTAATTACATACATTTAAATTATCTGAAGTCATCAGTGCAAGGTGGAATAAATAATTGCATGTCTGTAACATGAGGTTTCTAAAACTTTGAGTAGGTGCCTAGATTTTTTTGACATTTATGAGTAATGATTACTAATCATCCATCAATAGATGGATTAACAATAGTTTTAAATTCTTGATTTCAGAGTTACATACAGCTGATCACAAAGTAGGGCCAACCATCATTATTTTGCCCCTTTCTGGTGATTGGGAAGCTGAGTCAGAATTTCAAGCAAGCTTGTCCAAATTACTTGTGTTTACAGTAGAGAAAGTTATTCTGAAGATAGAATTATGGATGCGTTATTAGAAGAAGGGATTAGGGTCACAGCTTAATATATATAGTTACTGCTGTAAACAAAGACTAAAGGAATGGAAAAGCTGAATAATTCTTTTTTTTCTCAGGTACATTCAAGTATTAATTTAATTGCATTACTTTACCCTTTAGCAAACATTGTGTCCAAGCTTCTGGTCTTCCAAAACACAAATGTGAAGGGGTGGTAGGTGGAAGAGTTTTCATATAACGAGTGCTTAATAAGTATAAAATATCTTAGTGAAGTCTCGCTTCTCCAGCTACTCTCATAGGTTAATAGTTTGTAATATTTGTTTCCACAAAATATTACATTAGAAAAACAAACAGACAAAAGAGAGAATCATCAAGGTGAAATATAGTCTTAACCATTTTATTAAGTTTTTTTATTTGTTCTCTGAGGGATAAACTTCAATAAAATAATTGCAGATTATGTTTACTTTGTAAAATCTATCTATATGTAGAGTTACTTTGTTCTGTGCATCATCAGAGTTGTGCAGGACTACTGTTTTGGGAGTTTCTATTTGCCGTGTACAAAATGATCATGTGAAATTATCTCAATGGGAAAAATCACTGTATTAATACATTTATATTGTCTGGATTCAAAACTGTGGTACTTTTTTGGACTGTACCTGTAAGTCAAAGGAATCTAGCCATCTGCTTTCAGTATTAGGAAAAACAAGGATAAAGTGTTTCTTTGGTGTATTTACAAGAACCCAATAAATTCCAGTTTCTGATAACACAGGAAAAAATTAATTAGATGACACTATTTAGTTTTTCCACATCCAAGCCTTGCTTTTTGGTATTGCTTTACATCATAAATTTTTCTCACACTTTTCCTTATGAGTCAAGCTAGAAATGCCTTTCTCACTGTGTCTTACTTTCTTTGCTAGGTGAGATTTTAGAGAAACAACTTTCTCTGCCATTGAGATATCTCTTTCTGTGTCAGGAAATGGCACACTTTTTATTTATTGCTTTTTTATTGCTTTTCTGTTCTGTGAAACTTCTGCTCTTGTATAAATGACATACACAAAATATCATTCCTTTTTTTTTGTATAAGTTTTGGGCTGCTTTGAGAAGATTAATTATTGAGCCTGAGTGCATAGATATGGTTATGTAACTAATAACTAATTGCTAACCAATCTGTGTAAAGGCTTTTTTTGAACCTATTGAAGTTAATGGGAATTTTGTCATTTATTTTGGTGACACCAGAATTTTGTTGGAAAGTTGTTTTCTGTATCTCTGTGATAATGTTTCTTTCTGTCATGAAAGATAAGATCTAATAAATAATAGTGGGTAACTGTTGCTTAATGAAGAACTATCATTTTGAAGTAAAAGTTTTTGCACTAAAATATATTTCTGCAACTAAGGAACTCTATTTGCTTTATTCAGAGATTAGATTATTTGAAATACATTGACAAAATCTTACTTATTTCAAAAAGTTTTAATGACTAAGGCTTAATTCAGGGAAAAGGCTCTACAAAAACAGTCTACTGATTCATGGCCAGTGCTGTGTACTTATACAAATGTGTATTCAAGACATATATAATTTTCTTCAATGGGTTAATTGTTATACAGCTTGGTAAAAGTTTATGATTGCTCCTCTTAGTATTAAAGGATATTTAGACATTCAGAAATCAAACAGGCAGACAATTAAACTCTGTCATTATTCCCTTATGAGTGACTGTTAAAACCATCATTGGCCATATGAAAAGTGTGAAAGAGGATTGGAGATATTTCTGCTTTTGGAATGAAGAAAACCGAAAGGATCATTGAAAGTACACAAAGTGAACACTTAGTAATGTAAAGCAGTTGCCATTATTCTCTTAAGTAGGGCAATGTGAAGTGCTCTGTGGTGGTTGCTGATAGGGAAACAACTTTGAAAACACTGGGGCAACAAACGCAAGAAAGCAAGAAATCAATCACTGACTATTATTTTTTTTAAGTCAGCTTGTTGCTGACCATATTTTATGTCACCTTTTAAACTATGCAGCTGGGAAATTTTGGAAAAGGCTGATTGTATCAGTTGGCACTGTGGATGCCTGAAGAGGCATGTATTCAAATATGCAACATGTAGCTCATCACAGGGCTGAACCATTTATGAGTAATTCAGAGAATCCAGATGATATCTTTACCTTATGACAAGCATATCTGCCCAAGAATGGAGATTTTCTAAACATACCCAGTAATTAAAAATTTTATTTTGTCTCTAGTACCAGTGGTAATGGGTTAATTAAAAAAAAAATAAAGCAGATGGATTGTAACCTTGTGTTAGGGCTTCAGCAAAAGAAATACACTGAAATGACACTATACTGAAGTCAAATTTATGCACATTTTCTACTGGCACCAATCTTGTACTAGAAGCTGGTTTTAACAACTTGGCATCCCCAGGGAAAATGCAGGTATATGAGTCACCTGAATGACACAGAAACAGCAGATGTTCAGTGAATATCTAGTCTCTTTACTCTGTCCTATTCTATGTGTTAATTTTTAAAGATTTTTTTTAAATCAAAGCAGCTCAATTTGATGTTTGTACATCAGACCATGACATCTGCTCTCTCAGATGCTAAATTCTCTGCTGATTTCTATATACTAATTTGTTTCTAGGATTCATTACATATTCCCTGCTTTGACATTTTAGTTTTGGGGAACTACAGCATAGAGTTTGATTCATATAACTGAATTTTTATGTATTGGTGAATTCATGACCCTTAAAATTCAGTGGAATATTCCAGCATGTGCTTTTTAACAAAAAAAATTTGTCTGTTTAAAATACATTCACTTAACACATATGTAGGGAATTTGCACAGCACACGGTTATTTTAGTTCTGTCCCACTATTGTAGAACAGTCTAGGATAAGCCAAAGAATCAAAGTTTGCAAGTTATTGTCCCTCACAATTATATCCCGTTTACTCTCTCACTTTTCTAGGTGACACAGTGGTTCATACCAGCTTAGAAATAAAAACAAAACCTGCAAAGCCACATCCAATCCAGAGCTCTCCACATTCTTCATTTATTTTGTTTTGTGCTAGATAGCAGAACCCAGCTTCACATTGCAGCTTTAGTGAACACAGCAGATTGTTCTTCTATTTCTGTATGCAATGTTCACAGGTCTTTTTCTATCCACACTTAACAATAAAATACACTCTGTTTAACCTGCATTATTGATTTTCAATTCAGAGGTACTTTCACAATGACAATATCCTTGCTGAAAATTTCAAAATGTACACAGATTAATAAATGATTTCCATTTAGGAAAAGAAGACTAAGACTAGTGGTATATTATCTATATTTATCGTTGAAACTTCGATAATATTTGCTTGCAATTTCAGTACATATTACATATGGTTTAAATAAGATATTTGATTGGAATAGGAGTGTCAGTACACTCATGTGTTTTGTGCTGACTTTATGGTTCAGATTTGTACTTCTTATCAGCATCATCTGGTTCCCTGAATAAAATGTCCTCAGCAAATCTGTAGTTCAAAGATGTCCATAAGCATCTGTATAGGCTCACTAGCTGTTACAACATATAGTATGCATCTTACTAAGAGCTTGTGCTTTAGTTTGCTCTCAAAAAGGATCTAGTCTCTAGAGATGAAAAGCTTCAAAAAAAACCATAGGAAAATTAAGTAAATGGTGATGATCTGTAAATTCAATTAAAAAATCACACTCTGAATCAAAATACCAAAGTAGACACAGCCATTAATAAGTGATTCATACCTAGGTTTATGAATGAAAAAGTTTTCATACAGTCTTATTTCATTGTTGCAACCAAATACAGAGATAGTGAGAGATCAGGTTTAAAGACTGACAAATCAGGCTGGTTTCAAGTCTTAAACCCACACTGCTACATTTAATAACAATGTATTTTGACAAATAATGTGTTCATATACAATATTCATCATCATTATGGCATATAAAAACTCTTAGTCTTTAAAAATATTCTACATTGTCTGCAAGTATATTTTACCATGTAAATCATCACACAATTTTGATAGTTAAAGTCTTTGGCTGTTTCTTTCTGCCTAAAAGTTATAAAATGTTTTTTTTTCCTAAAAGATACGGTGATTACATGTCTTCCAGTGGAGTGCCTGCCCCAATATTGTATATTTTTGTATTTCTTTTATGAATTTTCTCTCGCCTTATTTTATTTTTTAGTTTGGATTTGTATAGTACATTAAACATTTATAAACATGTTCTTGGAAAATAAAAAAAAAAACCAAACATACTCAAGATTAACTAGTTAAGATTAAAGCTAGTTGATGATCCCAATGAATTTAAGTTATGAAGACAGAAGTTTCTAAATAATTTATGATTACTGGATTATTATTATTAATATATTATTTTATATATTATTGTTAATAATAACATCTATTATGTGAATTTAAGTGTTTTTTCTGTTATGAAATTATTGCTACTGAAAAAAACAAAAGATTTTAAGTAAGCACAAACTCAGATAGTTTCATGTTTTAATCTACTGATATGTGTTCTAGATTGAAGTAATTTCTTAGAAATTTGACTTCAGATTCATTCAATCTAAATTAATGTTTTGTAAATTCAAATATTTTTCCTTGCTTTGAATTTCACTAGTAGAAGAACAAAAGGCAAGTACTATTTTCCTATTCTTAAGAAAGACTCCTCTTATTACCTTGGAACTATTATCTAGATCTCTGTAAGACACATTCCCACACATTTTTTTCCAAATGGAGGTATCTGGGACTAGATGCCAGATGATATGGGGCTCTCAGAGGTTTCTGTTCAAACTCACTGTAAGAATCTCTCATCCTTTATTTAACAGCAGGAAGACATTATTATTCTGCAACTTCTGTTGCCTGTGGTGATGCCATGACCCATACTGAGAAGAGGCAGTATACTTTAAAATAAAAAAGGAACAAACATACAAACGCCTTTAATTGCTAAAAGTATTAAATTGATGTGAAAGATAAATAAAAGGCAATAGACACCTTTAGGATTGTCTGTAACTTCACCAATTTTCTCTATTGTGCTATTTTTTAAATTGTGAAAAATAATTATAGGTATTTTCTATGAAGAATTGGAAACTCACAGGTGTCCAGGAGAGGCTGGAAGACAGAAGAAAAGCCCTGCTGGGCCAAACTAGTGCTCCCTTTAGCCCAGACTGGAGCATCTGACACTGTTCAGCTTGATCACTTTCTGAAGTAGATTTACCTCATGCTCCCTTCTGCACCACTTCTGTTTAGGACTTTGACTTATCTTTTTATGATGTCTTCATGAACTTGTCCAATGAATTGCCTGATCAGTTTTGGTGGGTTTTTTTGGTGGGTTTTTTTTCTTTTTTTTTGGTGTTTTTTTTTTTTTTTTGTTTTTTTTTTTTTTTTTTTTTTTTTTTTGTTTTTTTTTGTTTTTTTTTGTTTGTTTGTTTTTTGTTTTTTTTTTAATTTACACTACTGCGTGCTTTCTTAGTGTCTTGCAGCAGCAGACTACTACTAGTTCATTCCCACTGTGACAAGTATGTTGTCATGTTTATTCAAATCAAATTCTTGGTACCTTAACAGATGGCTTCCAATTTTGTTTGAGAACAGGTAATCAAGGTTCTTAAAACCTTGTAAACCTCTGTAATAATTTTGTAAACCTCTGTCACAATTCTCTTCATTTTCTTCCTCTGAATTGAAGAGTATCATCCTTTGCAGCACTTCCTCACAAAGCAACATCTTATGTTGTTATTTTATATCCTTTCTCTAACTATCCTAAGTCCTTCTTAGAACATGGAGACCAGAACTAAACAAGATGATGAAATGATTTTACCTCTATAAAACACTCACATGCCCTTACCTTGACATGACATACCTTGATATGCCCATACTGCCTTCATGAGAAGAGCCTGAAGTGATTCTTCATTAGTCTATGGTTTCAGGTCTGTAACTGTACCATAAACAGTATTTTAAATGTTTCAATTTTAACATTTTTAAAATGTTAAAATTTCATTTTAACAGTGTTATTTTAGTACAGATATTTCCTCCTAATAATGCAATTTGTATTTTTAAAAGTCAGTGTCAGGATATGTCTTAATTTTCATTTTTCCAGCGGTCTATTGCAGGAGAAAAAAAGAAAAAAACTCCCAGCATTAGTATCAGCATATAAGACTGATATAAATAAAGAATTACTGAACAAGGATCTCTAATTTGGTATACATTCTTCAGCATAAAATACATTTCTAATAATACATAATTCAATGCTTTGTGATTTTAGATCATTAAGAAGAGTAGAAAAATCACTCAACCTCTTACTCTAATGCTATAATTCACATTTTTAAGGCAAGGGTTTTGTTATAGACCTGATTCACGAATAAAAAATTCTTCACTTCTCTCATATTTTTTCCTTTTTTTTAGAAGACATCTGGAATAATTTTAAGACAACAAGGATCAGAGACATCTGTTGTCTCTTTAAGAAATGTAAGTCATATATTGCAGTCACAAGTTGACAAAGAAGTGTCACTCATCACATTATTTATTGATTGGAAGAAATATTTTGTCTATAAAATATATATAAAATATAACCTATGTCTATTCTATATATAAAATATAACAAATTTGCTTAGAAAGAGAGAGA
>VXBU01005256.1:103977-123858 GCA_013400315.1 Bombycilla garrulus
CCCTCCCCTCCCCTCCTCTTTTATCAGGACTTTGAGTATCAGCAGATGAATCTGAACCTTTGGAAACATCAGAAAATGGATACCTTACCTCAATAAGAAATAACAACCTATATGTGACACATAATGAAATGTATCCATCCAGTTACGTCCAGTGGGTTTTTTCAACATCACAACACAGAGATTTTTAATATAAATATCCTTAATTTTGTTTTTCAGAAATGTGTTTTGCAGGCCAACTCCAACATAAGCTAAATGAATGAAAGGCATCTGAGAAGCACAATGTTATGATCTATTGCACTGTAGTATATGTAATGAAAATATGCAAAGGCTGGCAAACCTGGTGTGGGTCTTACACTACCTGAATCCAAAATAATGAGAATTTTGTAGAAGCCTGAATTTCAAATAGCAGCCTCTGTAGGCAATCGTTCTCCCTATAACTTAGCATAACTGATATAATACTTTGTCATCCACAAATATTTATTATGAATAATGAGGAAGTGAATTTTTTCCACTTTAGACTCATAGGTGTTCAGTAATATAAATATCTAAACTTTAGCAATTGAATTGATTTCCTAATTTGTGAAAGTGTAAATGAAAAGATACAGAGTGTGTGCATGCAGTATTTTTTCATAACTCAATAATCTATTGCTGAGTTGTAATGCTGTGACCATGGCTACAGTAATTTGTGATCTTTCTTATTTCATAAGACATTGCCTATTAATTTCAGATTTTCTGAATACAGAACAAAAACAACCAAGCAACCTAATAAAAAAAACCCAAACCAAACCAACAAAACAAGGAGGAGGGATCATCTGAAGTGATGCAGTGAGTAATACTCAAGCTATCAGCTGTTCACCGAGTTTTTATTGGTGAAAAGTATATATCCATATCTGAAAAATGCTGTTAGATTACACATGCTTATCTTGTTGTATTTATATTAGTGCCTCAAAGTTAAATTTTGATGAAGGGAAAAATGTATTTGCACTGCTGATAAACCTGAATCCTTTAAATTTTATTTTATCAAGAAGTAAGTTTGAACAATCTAAACGTATTCTTTTCAACAACATAAAATTTTATATGCATGCACTTTTCTTTCTATTGTAGATAAGCAGTTTAATTAAAATGTATAAATTCCATGTAAATATGTGTGATTAAATTAACATTGATATATTCAGAACAGAAATTATTAGCCTCATCAAAACTGATGTATTTTCCAAAAACAGTATGAATGTCATTTATGGAGCCTACCTAGTAAGCACAGACTCTTGGTCTAAGACAAGTTAGTGCTAGTACTCTTTGGAGCACAATTAAATTACAATATCAGGCAGTTCTTGTCCCTGATGATTTATTTATTTGTAATAGTATTATTCTAGAAAATTAAGGTTTGTCCACATAGTGAGCCATTAAGCTGAAAATACTTCCTGCAATTTTTTTCAGTTTTAATTCTGGATGTATTAAAATCCACATGGGAGTATGAATGCATATTGTATTTTCAGTGTCAATTTATAATGCAAATGTGCCTGATATTTTTAAATATTCTCTTCAAGACTTTAATTGTATGGAGCAGTTAGTATTGACCAGATTTTGGCAATTCCATGGTCTGTAAGGCAGAGAGAATTATGCAATGTAATTCTGCTGATAATTTCTCCTGAAAATTTAAAATGTGTGCAGACATCCTGTTAAGATCAATACCATTTGCTATTTACACTACAAATTCTCAACTATTGTGCTAAAAGACACAATCCTCCACTCAGAGAATCTGTGGAATAAAATTTCCGAAACTTTTATCTCCCAGGGCAGATGGACCTTTTTTGTTGAACATACATTGGAAGAAAATTACCAGTTTGAGGCATGTATAATAAGAATCAGTCATCAGTAATCAATGAGCATTTATGAGCAACACAGAAGTAGAATTTGATTTCTCTAAAGAAACTCAGTACTTCCACATAATCCAGGCAATAACAAAAGCTGGATGTAAACTACCTGTGGAATTTGAGACATGTAGGTATTGAATAATTTGGTCAGTCTTGGAGAGTTTTACTCAGTGTAGAATTTCTGTTTCCCTTATGAATTATGTTATGAATTTTCTTAAAGTCTGGCTTTGATGTATGACATTGATGTATAATTAACAATACATGTACTTACCTTGACATGTTACCATGAAATTCCTTTTAAAAATTTTTCTGCCTTTTGAGACACAGTTATTTAGGGTTTTTTATCATACTGTGTGATTAATTTAATTTTCCTAGAGTAAAATGTCTGGCTACACTAATTTGGCTTTAAGTATATGTGATACAAAACATGACATCTATTAGCCATGAGATTATTGCCTTTATCACTTAGATATAAGTAAAGAGCTTATCTGAAATAGCATTTTGAAATTTCTTTAATATATTAGCAGAGCTTCTACCCAGCCACAGAAGACTCTAAATCTTATTACGAAACTATTTTCTATTCATTGCAAAAGCTTATAGGTTAGAGAAGTGTGTGGAATGAGCTGTTAATCAATTATTGTCTGTTATTAACTCATCTGGAAAACTTTGTTGAACAAAGTATGATATAAAGTGTGATATTACATTGTTACTTGTGTTCTGCAAAAGCTTAATAAGATGTAACTATAAGAGGTGATCTTTTTTATTTAATTTAGATATTTCTGCTTTTAGCCTTGGAATGGGGACAATTAAGAAAAAGAGGAAGTACAAATAGCTTTTTTTTCCAATTCTCTCTAAGTTGTAGTTAGAGTTACCTTGAATATGATTTTTTTCATGTGACACAGATCATGTTGGTCAAAGACAGATACCCTATTTTTTGAGCCTATAAGCCCACAATATGTCTTTTTTTGATGCTGCAATCCCAACTGTTTGCTATATATGAACACTTAGTCCTTAAAGTTTGATTTTTTTAATATTTCCACATGTACTTCTGTTGAGAACAAAAAAAACCCAAACAAACAAACAAACAAACAAAAAAAGGATAAATAAAGCACTATGGGAAGTATTTAGGGGTCAGGCTTTCTCCCTTGCCTTTAATTCTGTACTTACCTAAGAACAAAGCTGACCTTGGGAGTTTAAATACTTTCGAATCTAAGCTGACTTTGGGCTTATCATCTAGTTTAATGACAGTCAGAATGTTCTTTGTAGAAATTTCTTCTATCATATTTATCATAACATTTTTGTCCACCCAATATCCAGAGCAGGAGCCTGTTGCCCCTTCAAAGTAGAGGCAGAGTGTGCAAAATACACTGATTTTTTGCCTTCCTTAAATCAAATGTAACTACACTGAAAAAAAAAAATCAGGTTAGTGTGTAATATTGACTCTGTATTTTGCTTTCCGTTTGTTAGTTTTTATATGGGAGATATGTGTCCATTTAATTTGAAATAATAACAGAGCAAGGTTATCAGCTATTTGGTATAACTCCCTCATTTTCCTCTTTTCTACACATCAGCTTTTGCTTTTCCCTGACAAACAAAACAAACCAAACAAAAACTCCCAGCTTTATGAAACCCCCAGCTTTATTTCTGTATTTTAAGAAATACTAAACAGTTTAATTTCAAATATTGATATATCTGTAAACTAGAAACAGACATTAGCAAACCCACCTTAAAATGTAAAATATGATTTTGTCTGTTCATTTTCTTTTCTCCTAGAAGAATATTTAGTGCATGATAAATACTACAGAATGTCACAATTTTTTGGGAAAATATTATGAGAGATTACAGAGCTGGTAAAACAAACAAAAAACCAAATATACATACAAAAGATGTCTGATTTAGTAGTTATGTTTCTATTCTTTCATTACTGTCATATAAAAAATGCAGTTCAAAATCTGCAGTATAGTTACACTGTTATAAGCAATACTGGCTTCTAATATGTATTCAAAGAAGGTTTCTCTGACTCCAAAGTGTCACTTTTATGTCGTCTGGCCTCCTTAGCAGTTGATCCAAAAAGCAAAGTTCATTTCAATTATTTCAGCATCCTTCAGCACCCTGTCAGTAAACAAGCAGTTTGAAGCATTCACTGCTACAAGCAAGATCTTGAGGATAAAGAGTGAATTCAGCAGTGGGTGGGGAAGACAAAAACTTGTACCCTTCATCCAAATTGACATGGCTTATACCTCCAGTATATAAAGTTCCCTGCATTAGACTGAAATTCTTGCTTACAACACATTGTCATCACAAAATAATCAGAATGTAATTATGAGAAAGTGTTCTCTTACCTCTGTCCCCATTAATTTTGAGATAAAATTTCACCTTCATGCTACTAGATCACTTTATGTGTTTTGTAATTTCTAACTGTTAGGGTATAATAAAATTTATGTTCAGATACCATAAACTATTGTTCTAAGAGAAAAGTATTCTTCTGTTCAAACTCAAAACATACTATGCCCATCCAAAATGGTTCAAATCAGTCTTGAATTGTTCATGCAGAACTAATATCAAGTTGAGTGACCACTGAATTGTTTGACTTTGACTACTCTGTCTGGCTCTGATCCTGACCCTGATTTGCCATTCCCTGCCCTGGGTCGTCCTTGGTGTGGTCACTTTTTGCATCTGCCTTTTTATCACACAATTCTTCTGACTGAACTTCCCTTTCGGGCAGCCAACTTGTGTTGCTCCCTAATACTTGCAAACTAATCTCTGAACTACGGAAAACTTTTCTCTTGAAGCACAGGGTTATGATCTTGCTTTTTTGCTGTGAGCCCTTCTCTCAGCATTCTGAATTTTACTATCTTATGCTCACTGCAGCCAATGTTGCTACCAACCTATTATCCCAGAAATTCTGTTCAAGGCTAGAACTGTGCAAACAACTGAATGAAACTACATGATACAACATGCTTTCCCTCCCTCCTTTAGCTGAAAAAATCATGTTTATAAAAGACTTAAAAATACTTAAAGGAGGACTGTATTCTTTGATCCTGACATCTCTTCGCATGCTAAAGAATACTAATTCACAAGTAGTGCTTCAGCTATAAAGAAAGGTGAATGAGATTCCAAGTTGCTTCAGTGAATAAATACCATGGATAAATGTGAGTGGTTGTTTCCTTTCATGGATTAGGTAGCATGACAGCATAAAAATATGATGTACTTGTGCTATTGCTTCCTACAGGAAAAAGGTATCATATTTATTATTTTAATTAGTGGCTTTGCAAAATACAAAATCATTTACAAAGTTTACACTTACATTTACAAAGTGTGATGCTTAGCTGCTTTAAAAATGTAAAGCAATATTAAAATAAAGTTTTCTATATTATTTTTTATTGCTTTTTTAAGATACCCAAACAGCTTATTTTCTTCCTTAACCAATGGCTGCCCAAAATAGGCATGAACAAGTGAAAAAGCCTATAAGGATTCTGGATGGCTTAAAAATTATGAAGCATGCTACTAAAATATTTTAATGACTTTATACATCGGAATCTTATTTGGGAACTGCATCTATGCTTTACCTTGAATTACAGATATTATTGGGAATGAAAACTCAAGACACAGTCAACCATTAAAAATTCCATGACTATGAAGGGTTGAAATGTCTTCTGAAAGACGATAATTCCTGATAAGAAATAGTTGAAAACTTTGTCTCCTCAGCAGAAAGTAAGCAATTAAACTAACCCCCCCCACCATCTCTGTGACAAATAATGTCAGTGTTCAAATTTCTGTGTATCATTTCTCTCTTCATCCAGAACCTTTACTTCCAGCAATACTTTATGGCAGGACTATGTTCAGTTTAGGCTGTGGGGTTTTACAGGTAATCCACTTCTGTAACCACCCCACAATAATTCTTCTTCCCTCTGTTTTCCTGAATTGATAATAGAATTCAATTTTAAATAGGACCAGTATTCATTTTTTTAAGTTAGTAAAGCACAGATGTAAAATTGCTGTTGAATTTCTGTGAGATTAAAAGGACCACCTGTATCAGGGATTGATAATGGAGAGCTGACTTATACTTTTTCTAACTAGCACATATTCACAGTATTAACTTACACAAACCCATGGGATGGAAACAAAGGAGAGCATGAGATGTATCATGTACATGATTGCTCAGTTACATTGGAATGGGCCAAAATTTATAGAATAAAAGGAGTGCTTCAGGGCAGAAAGGACTGAAAGGGGAAAACATCCCTGCCTGTTCAGGATCAGTCAATGGACTGTGTCTCTTCTCCTCCCCTGAAGGAATGCCTTTAGATGAGTTTTGCACCTCCAACTACATAGGAGCATACCCAGGAATATTAATTTAAATATACACAGTGTTTTAGAATGTCTCTTGCTATACTTTCTGTCAAACACATATTAACACTGTAGTTAGTGCATTTATCATTAGTAATCCTGAACCTGCTTTCCTGTGGCTTCAAGTATTGGTGAGTCTGGATTGTGCAAAGTCCTTATGGAATGTCACCAGACCTGTAGGGCTGGATTGGCAAATTGCATTATTTGTGCATCTGTTCTCGTGAAAGTTCTTTTGAACTCCACCAGACTTCTAGTGTTAAATTGGCTATAATCAGAAATTAAGCTCAGCCGCACCCTGATCTGATTTCTCAGGATCAGCTGGACTGCAAGAACATTTATTTTCTTCTAAATTCACATGCCCTTAATGCAGCAATGAAGAGAATCAAGCAGTGAAACAAGCTCCTGGGGAAGGATATACAATGTCTATTCCTAGAGATTTTCAAAATCCAACTAAATGAAGCCCAGAGCTGTCTGTGTGACTACAGTTAAATCTATTAGGAGCAGGAGTTTGGATTGGAGACCTCCTGAGGTCTTCTCAGGTGAATTGTTCTATGGTTCTGATTCTGTCTTATTTCCATATTTTAATGCCTGAAATCAACTAGAATGCAACACAACTGAAATTAGTGAATGATAATTATCTCTGATGGGTATGCACAAAGCTTTTTACAGGTAGCAAAAGAGAACAAAGTGTTTTAATCTTATTATTTTCTTTCTTGGCAGAAGCAGTTAATTTTTTATTGATCTTCATCAGCATTATTTGTAAAAACCAATGCAGAGTTCTTAGTGCTAGAAAGATTTAAGTGATTTATGAAAATGTATTATTTTCAGTGCTTGAGCTCTCCTCTATATGATTTGAACTCAGCAGAACAAAATGCAGATTAGATTAAAGGTTATGATCCTAAGAACGACTGCAAAATTAGTCAAGCACAGACTATCCCAGATGAAAATGTTGAATGGCAAGGAAAAAAAATTAGGAAAATATTGTTTTCTCTCAGAGAAAGAGGTTATTATTTAATTTCTGACAGACTGTAGATTTTTATAGAGGGATTAAAATTCATACCTAAAACAGCCAATAGTTTGCTGTTGCTTTCTTGGGTTGTTTTTTGTTANATTTCAAGAAAGCACTCAAATTAATTTTCACTTTTTTTGCAATACCATAAAATTGGGACCTTCAGTACTAATATTGTCACCTGCAAAATATCAGTGGGCATAAACACTGAAACCAACTCTACTATTGCTAGCTGGAGCACAGAAAATGTTAGCCTTTTGCTATCTGTAGGAACTTGGTGAACAAACAAATGCCAAAAGATGGAAGATCACTGTATTTCTCTACTATCCAGCAATGGAAACACACAGAATGTGGATTTCACTGTGTATGAAGGGCAAATGAGCCATTTCAAATTGGCAGATATTTCCCACATTATATGAGCATATTCCTTAAAAGAGAAATAAACAAAAAAATGAAAAACTTACCGTGTTGTAAATATTGTAAGATATCTAAGAGTAAATGTAGCAAAAGAAAGCAAAGCCATTTGGGTCAATGTCTTAATTTGCATTTATCACTGGCAAGACTGATGTTATCGCCTTCCCATTTCAAGTCTAGTTTAAAGCTCTGTCAAAAACACTTTCTCTCTGAGAATGGTGAATCCAATAGAATGTCAGCAGGCCTGGTACCATCCCATGCCTGAAAAACCCCAAAACTATAGTGGCGACACCAGCGATATAATAATTTATAGACGGAGTTAATGTGTTTCTTCATATGTCATTGCATGCAAATAGAAAGATAGAGGAAAAAGATTACTTGTTCTCCAGATTCCCTTACCAACCATCCCAAAAGCATCTTTTGATTGCCTTTGGACCATTGTAACTTCATCACTACCCATGTGGAAGAGCAATAATGGGAAATAGTGTGAAGGCCAAACCATGCTAGGAAGTTTCCTAGTGCTATTCAAAACCTGGGCCACAGGGAGGCATTAACCTTAGTAATTTTTTTTCTATAGTAGTCAATTTGCATTTTGTAATTAATCAACAGGATTAATCCAAGTGAGAAGGTAGGCAAGTATGCCTGTACGGATATCTATATATTCAGAGTCATAGACACATAGTTTGGAGTTTTGTCTTGCCTAGAGTACTGCAGAAATTTTAACCTACTCATTAATATATTCATTTCATATGTTCCATCACCTTTCACCTTTGATAACTATTTAAAGCTAACAAACTAGCTGCTTAGCTACCATAACATCTCCCTGTGCTTAGTAAAGAATTTTGCCTGAGTTATCCTGGTTGTCCACAGTGTGTATTCACAGATGACTTTCAAAATCCCCTCAGGCTTTTTAATCATATCTGTTCATTTATTTTCTATGTATACATAGAATATGTTTAAGATTTGGGTTTTTGTCTCTGTTTAGGGATGAGTGACCAATACAATATTTGGAAAGTGAAAAGGGTAGCACTGACTTCAATCTAATGCAGGATGATGAATGACCACACACCATTGTCTATTCAGTAGAAAGATGTGCAAGATAGTTTAGTAGCTGCATTATAATGGAAGGAGAAAATGGATCCTCTTATCTGTATGAAGCACAAAACCTCAATAATTTACAGGTTCAAATGCATGTTAAATTGAAAATTCTGTTTCAGAATTTTGAGACAATTAGGACTAATGTAGAAATGTCCAAACACCCAAAAAATAGGCTTAGGTTTATACTAAAAATATTTTACTGTTATTTCTGACACTTTGTCTGTAAATGAAGTGAGTGTAAATGTAATAAAGAATGTAAACAAAATAAATTTTACAGAGAAAAAGTTTTGCTTGTTGGAATGGCTACTATGTATTGACTATGAAACAAACCACAAATATCAGCTAAAAACTAGTTTTTACAAAAATAACATCCACAGTAAGAAGCAAAAAATCTACAGTGAATAGGAGCTTTAAATATGAAAATAGTTTACTTATGTGGAAGAAAAAATGACGGAGAGAGACAGGATATGAATATAAGTACCCATATTTGGTTGATTCATTTGAATTAATTAACTGTCATACTGCATCTGAGAAAACAAATGAAACCTATAAACAAAAAAAAGAGTGAAGAAAGAAACAATGAAAAAACTATAAAGAAACCATAAAGAAACAACAGCTTTATCATTATCACTGAGTAGAATCAATTTTGGTGTTGCTCAGAAGTAACTCTTAAGGCAGAATTTGGATTTGGATCTTGGTTTTTTTCTTTTTTCCCTATTTTTTTTTTTACTCTTAAATACTAATTCTTGCACATAGAGCATCAACAATGCTACCTAAAATATTTTTGAGAAGAAAAATTTCTATGTCAAATTCCTCTTATTTACACATCGCAACATAACTTACAATGTTGTCATTTAATTTTACTGCATAAATTCAGAACTGGACTTAGCTTGTAGGTGAAAACACTTAAAAATAGGTGCGTGCTTAGGGACCCAAATAGATCTTAGCTTCAAAAGTGCCAAGGTATTCCCATACCTTATGTTACACAACTTTTATTAGGAGGAATAGTGAATTTTACATTCCCTAATAAGTACTTCTATATTAAAGAAATTTTATTTCTAAAAAGATGTAGCTAGCACCTGATTAAACCTTGAAGTAAGAATGTTTGTAGGGGTTTTTTTGTGTATCACAAAACTGGAGATTTTATTATCTGTCAGATAAAATCTGTTATAAAAATCTAGCCCTCTGACTTCTGCTAGACTTTTGGCATCTTTAGTACCACAGTAATAAATCAGAAGATGCATTTGCCAAAAGAATGAATCAAAAGACATCTGTATTAGAGTGCCTTTACACAATTCTAGAAGAATGAGGCAAGCAAAAAAAACTGAAAAAAATAGATTGCTAAATGATGGTGGTTGTGATCTTGAAGGCATATCTGAGACCCGGTGAGAAGATCCTTATAACTGGTATGTCAATACAGATTAGTACAATTTATATAAAAGAAGGGTGGAAAGGTATCATTATAAAGCACATAAAAAATATTTACAGTCCCAGCAAACTACAGGATAGTAGTGACTAGTTGCAGGGTAAATATAATGAACTGGGCTACAAAAGTCTGTAAGAAAAAAGAAATGACAGTGTATGATTGGTATAGATGATAAGGTTTAGAAGAAAAAGAAATCAAGGTCAGTTGAAACTAACTTTTTGTGTGCTCAGAAACCTGGGATATTTTTGATACTTTAATACATATTTGTTGGGCAACATAGAAACCCATGAAATATAAAGGAAACTCTAATACTGCATTTGTATTAAATGAAAATAAAACACATCTTGTATCTACTTCTTTTAGAAGGAAACTAAACTTAGTATGTGCCTGTCATTCCCTTATCTGAAACTTCCTAATGACAATTAGAATTATTCTACCATTAAGAACTCAAGTTTTAATTAAAGTATATAAAACAGAAAGTCTTTTAGGAAATAATATTCAAATCCAGTGGAGTGGAATATGATACAATTAAAATATAACAAACAGTACATACTTTCAGTGAAGAATATAAGAAAAAGAGGTTGGTTAATAGGATTTGAAAACCGGATTCTACTCAGTTAACTCAGTTGCCCATTTCCAGCTTTGGAAATGCATTTTGAGCACGTTGCCACAAAATGAAAGGCAAATCCCCCAAAGAACGGAAAAGCCTAAAAAACTTTGAAGAAATCTTGCTAATCTTGATCATTTACCAGGTAGTTTATACTCCTAAAATGCAATTGTTTTAATCTTTAAAATCAAATGCCTTGGATGTGTAGGCACACAGTTTGTGGTGATTGGGAATGGAATTGTGGCTGAGCCCCATCCCAAACAGGCTACAGCTGTGTAGGACAGGTGAGCAGTATTGAAGGCTGTGGAACATGGAGTGCTGAGGTGTGCTGACCAACCACAGAGGGGGAGAGAGGGCACACGGGTGGAATGCATGTAAGATGAATGGTATAAAAGGTTGTACTAAAGAACAACAAAGAGCTGATGCTTGAAGGCACTCATCGTGTCAGCTGTGTGTCCTCCTTCAGGGTGATGCAGAGAATGAGAAAATTTGCAGTTCCTCTGCTTAAATATATTTCTTTCTATGACCCAGCTAAAATTAATAATAATAACTACAAAGAAAACAAACAAGAAAAATTGTTCATCTCTCCTTTTTTTCTAGAAATGTCTTTTTTTTTGTCTAGTGAGTTGTCTTTTTCAAGCTGTTGGGAAGACAATTGACTTTTGGTAATTTTAGTTCTTCCAGCAGGAAGATGACATATCACTTAACCCTCAATAAAAAAAACCCCATTTTTTGATGTATGACTGAATATTTTTCCCCATGATCCTCCAACAGCAAAAAAAAGAATTTTGCATTTACTATTTGCTCTGCCTTTATGCAAGCTCATGTCTGCTGTCCTATTCTGAGAAATTGTTATTGTAGATTATATGGTCATAAACACTGCAATTTAGCTGACATATTTTAGATAACACAGAAAAAATTATACTGCAGAAATAGACTCTGATTTAAACTGAAAAGCAATAAGAATGTTTTAGATGTTTCAGACATACCAAATAGTGATATTATAAATAAAAAGGTTTAAATGCAAAACTACTGAAAAGTATAAGATTCAGGTATCTGATATTGTCTGGGAAGCATTACAAGCAAATAAGTATGATTTCTTTAAAATAGAAATTTTTTTTGATGATATGTTTCAAAACAAAGCAGTGTATTAATTTTCTTATAACTTTGCTCAAAATTTCACCATTTAAACAGTCTTTGTGCCAGAAATAATAAACTATTTCAGAACTCCTATAAGTATTATTTCAATATGAGACTTGAAAATATAGCTCAACTAAGTATGTTTATTAAGCAATAAAATTAAAATAACCTTAGAGCAGACTAAAGAAAGTCAGCTGTATTTAGCTGGTAATAATGTTTTCATAAGATGAATGCAAAAAAACACCCAGAAACAACTTTGGATTATCCTCACCTTTTGAAAAAAATCACTGAGAGGCTACTAATAGAAATGAGAGTGAAAGATTATGGTAGCATTTAGCAGCCAATCTATCTGAAAACACCTATACATCTCACTTAATCTTTAAATAAAAGGTTGAAAAGCACTTGCATTGTTTCAGTTTGACAAGTTAAAATCGTGTCACATTTTTGAGTAGTCCGTCTGTTTCTTTGAAAATCTGTAAGTCTCCTATCCATTTTTACTCAGAGTTAATATTCTGTGGGGTGTTTTGATACATTTATTAGTTGATTACTATTTCCTATCCTATCTACAACCCAGTCATAAATGGCATAAAAATATAACAAATGAACTTTAAATTTTCTATATGCTAGCTGACTATATTGTTGGAACCCAGGGGGTTCATATGGCATTCCTGAATGACCCGAGCCCTGGCCAGGAGGCTTTTCAGCCCTGGCAGAGGAGTCGGAGACCCTGGCTTGCCACTGAGAGTGCCTGTGGTTTTGATTTTGATCCATGGAACAAGTTACCAACTTTATAGGAAGAACTGCAAGTCACAAAGGTTTAAGTAGTAAAATGGTAGTAATTATAGAGTAAAAGGAAAAAGTTTGGGGTTTTGAACAGGGGGGTCTGAAATTCTGTACTTGGGGGTCTGAGGGACAAGATGGAGTGATCAGGGTGTTGCCCTCTCCTTTTCCCTTTCTTCTTTCTGGCCTCCATCTTCTTGATGATGGTGGCACATTTGGATTGGTTTAGAGTAGAAAGTCACTGTCTAACATAGGTGATAGGCATTGGAAACTAAATGTAAATAAAGTTTACGTAGTTGATAGTATAAAAATACAAAGCTGACCCAGATGTGGGCAGTGTGTCTCAGACTGTCTTGCTGAGCGGCTCGCACCAGGGCAGAGAAATCTATATTAGATAAGATAACAATAAAACCGCCTTGAGAACAATAGCTGAAGACTCCAGACTGATTCTTTAGCAAGGCGGGTTGGAGAAAAGGACTTTTTACACATCTGGGATCGCCCAGGACAGGGTGGGCTCCCAGACTATATAATATAAGTGTGCTTTTACTTGTTTATAATTTTGGTTTTTTCTTCCTATTTTCTTTCAACTAATATGAATATATGCTTCAAGACAGGAAAGATTATTAATTTAAGGACTAGTATATATGAAGCATTTTATTTTTTAAATGAAGAGTATGAAAATTATTTTTTTTCACTATAAAGACAAGTGACTTTTGAACTGAACTCAGAATCAAAAGAGGAAGCTTGGAAGAATTTACTGTACCTATTTCAAGTCAGTTTGCCTCTTGCTAACTGAAGAAACACAGATCCTCAGAAGATCCAGAGAAATACAAACAAACATTTGTAAATGTGAATGTTAATGGTAACAGGAAAAAAAATTCATATGTCAGTCAAATATGGGATGTGGTTGATTATGTCCTACAAATCTCACTTCCTATCCCAGCAAGACTCTTTTTGCATTATCATTTTTAAATTTTCACAATTATTTGACAGCTACTGGAATATGTGATCTATGCAGAGATCCAAAAAATTATTGAACTTGATCCTGGTCCATTTCCACAGGCTTGAATATGAAAAACACACATTTTCACTTGAGTTTTGTTTTCTATTTAGTCTGTTTTCTATTGAAGTCTACTGCTAAATAAAAAGAAATCAGATTTATTTTCCTCCGTTTATGAAAAGGAACCCTTCATTGTGCTGAATATCTGTATATCTGAGCTTGACCATAGCATATAATTAGGCCTATTCTAATTTATGTGAAGTTTGATTGAGTTTAATTATTAATCAAGAATATTCACTGCTAGTAGAATTAATAGGACTGTTGATGCTAAAAAAAACCACAACAGCTTTAGAAAAGCTGCTATTCCATTGATCTTGCTTCTGGATTATTTGAGTGACATGTAGAACTCTCCTACCTACTGAATGATAGAACGATTTCTACAGACAAAATATTTTCTTACCTATATTGCAATCAGAGGAAAATGTCAAACATTATTTTTCTTCCACCACATGAATTATTAAATGCTTTCTTCTCCCTGCAAACAGATGGCAGGCAGCCATTCTGCATGTCAGGAGTCTTTAAAATGGCAGGTGAAAAGGGCTCTAGTAGAGGAAAATAATGCTTCATAAAAGTCTGTTTCTACTCAAAATTCTTGGCAGAAATATTAACAGGGTAACTGCTGAGTGATTAGATAAGAAAGAAGAATTAAACCATTTTGTCAGAATATTTGGAGGGAGCATGGAAAGTGGAGTACTTTATGGGCTGCAGTAGCTAAAGGAAAAGATTAGAAGCCTGGAACTGAGCCTTTATGTGGTCTGTAATTTTCAGATTACGTGGTACCTTTAGCCTATTGTTGTATCCACTGTAGGCAAAGCCTATAGTGCCAAGCAATTTGGCTCAATAGAAACTGCCCAGAAGATCAAAATGATTGCTTCTAAGCTACTTATATCTACACAATTTTTACTTTAGTGTTTTTTTGTCACACTAGGTATAGTCTAATTTGTAGGACTGAACATCTCTCAAACACTTGGCCAAAGATGTTGAAAAATCCAGTCATTGATTAAAAGGTCACTTTTCTCCATTAAGGTGAGTAGCACATTTTAGAGAAGAGCTTGCAGTTCCATTTCCTCCAATAGGAATTGATTTATATGCATCAAAACTTTTTCATGAATGGAACATAGTTAGTAGGAACAATCAGTGTATTGAATACAAATTTGGGACAAAATATTTAGATATATCCCTTGTCTTCTTCTAAAATCAATGATGTAATGAAACAAAGATAGTATAAAATAATATTTAACTCTCCTTGATGGACCCTATTTCATTCAACTCTCTCTAGAAGGACTACACAGAAGTATTGTAGTCTTCCTCTCTTACCATGTCTAGCTCTTCTCTTCTGTCACATTTCCTTCAGTATAAAATTTCACCTGTATAGGATAGTGATTAAATAACCACCTACAACGCTCTGACATGTTTTACGAGACCATTAGGATTCCCCATCAGAATTGATCAATTACTTAAAATTGCTAGCCATTTTTGAAGGTGATACTTCTGAAAATAAATCAGATGATTATTTACACTGCTGCTACATGATAGATTATTATGTTCCATTTTGTAAGCTTTAATACAAACAATACCATGCCTTTGCATGTATTATTTGAAACATTTTCGTTCATAATTTTCTTTTAAAGAATACAGTGTAACGTAATGTAACATAATTCAACAAATCTGAGCTACAAATTATTCCTGAAATTGGTGGGATTTAAAAAACTGATTTTTTTTGTGCTCCTGGTTAATAAAGATGCATTAGCGAAGAAAAATATATTAAGTGGTATAAAGATAGAGTTCAATTACTTAATTTACAAACTATATGGTGGTACTAGAGTCTCATACCATGTAAGTGTAGTGATGCACACTGAGATAAGCGGTTTTGAGTAATCATACTGATCGTTTTTAAAGTGCTCCAAGTTTTCCATAAAACAGTTCAATAAAAACCCACTGTATGCTAGCTAATTGGAAAAAATAAGCAGTGCAACAGGTAGGAAAAAAAAGAATAGGAACAAGAAAGCTCTGAAGTCAAGATTAAGACAAGCAGGTCACTTACTAGTTGCTGTAGTGAGCAAAACAAGCAACATGCAGAAATTAACACTATTTATTGCAAACTAAAATAAATATTTAGTTACTGATTTGAATAGTGGAGGGGAAAAAAACAAGAAACCCTAAAGACTACAGTAAAAAGTAAAAATGTATTTACACCTTTTATCCCCTTTTGTACCTAAAGAATAGATTTGATAAATAACACAAAAGGCTCAACTTCACTCCAAGCACCTGTCATCTGCACCCTGTTGTCATTACATTCAGTTGATTCAGTAACTTCAGTGAGTCAACAGGTGGCACTGGGGTGGTTGGTGGGGGTTGCAGTCAGGACGAAGCAGCTTCTTCTATCTTCTTTCCAGTTCTTTTCCTGTGCTCCAACACACGTGCTCCACAGGACTCACTCCCTTTGGGGTGCTCCAGAATGGGCTCACTCATGAGTTGCCGTGACTTTGGAAGATATGCCTATCCTGTCATCCAGCCACCTTTTGGTGTTCCACTTTTTTTCCTCTTCCTTTCTACCCAGAATTTTCTGACTTTTTTTAAAACATATTTTACAAAGGCCCCACCATGTCCTCTGGGATTGGGTCCATTGCAGACCCTGCTGGCACTGGAAATGTCTTGGAAAAGTAAAACCCTTACCTCTTCTGCAGGATTCTACTCCTGCTGCAGCCAGATAAAAAAGCATTTCTTTATGAATTCAGCACACCTTTCAACCTGACAACCTTTGACCAAAAAATGACTGATTATCGTTCAACTTGAATTAAGAAAGGCTTTTGACATGGTCTTCATGGAGAAGCTGAGGAAATAGTGACTGGATGAGCAGAACCTCATGGTGGATTGAAAACTAGCTAAACAGCTTTGCCCAGAGAGTGTTGATCAGTAGCAAGAAGTCTAGTTAGAGACCCCTAATCCAGTGACGTACCCCAAGGGTAAATCCTGTTTTAAATCATCATTAGGGAGTTGCATGATGGGGCAAAGTGAACCCTTAACTAGTTTGCTAATGACACAAAATTGGGGATGAGTGCCTCATACACAAGAGAATCGTGTGACTGTCCAGAACTTCAGCAGGCTGAAGAAATGGGCTAACAGGAATCTTACAAGGTTCAACATGAGAAAGTGCGAAGTCCTGCACGCAGGAAGGACCAGCCTCATACACAGGTATAAGTTGGAGACCAACTAGCTAGAAAGTTAATTTGTACTTTGAAGTCCTGATGGACAGTAGGCTGAACATGACCAATGCCGTGCCCTTGACAAAAAGGCCAATGGTATTCTGGGATGCATTAGACAAAATACTGGCATTAGTCGAGGGAGATGATCCTTCCAAGCTATTCAGCTCTGGTGAGGTCACAGTGGACTGCTGTGTCCAGTTCAGGACCCTCAGCACAGGAGAGGCATGGACATACTGTAGAGTCCAACAAAGGGACACAAAGATTATTAAGGGAGAGGAGCCTCTCCCATGAAGAAAAGCTGAGAGCTCTAGGACAGTTCAGCCAAGACAAGAGAAGGCTTGTGAGGAGGTCTTATCAATGTATATAAATACAGGAAGGGAAGATGAAGTCAGCATCTTTTGAGTAGTTCCCACTAACAGACCAAAAGGCAACAGGTACAAACTGAAACACAGAAATTTCCTAAGGAATACCAGGATAAATTTTTTTATATGTCTGAGCCCTGGCACAGAGAGGTTGTGAGGTCTCCATGTTTGAAGATATTCAAAGACCATTCGAACATGGTGCTTTAGGTTCTTGAGCAGGCAGTGGGACCAGATGACCTCCAGTGGTCCTTGGTAATATCAACCCTTTTGTGAGTCTCAGAATCTATTTTCAAGTGTATTTTGAAGATGGAAAATTAAGCCAAGACTTATACTCAGGGTCATGGGTTAAAATTGTTTTCTGGTGGCTGGCATCTTATAAGACTGAACTATTTATTTAATACTTGGAATAGGAGGAGATTGTGTGTAAGGGATTTATTAAAACAAAGCTTGGAGTGACATAAATGAAAATTGGCATGTGAGGTAGATGACTTTTTTGAGTCCTATATAGAAAGCTAACAGTCACTTGCTGACCTTTAGATTTTCAAAATCATGTGACAGACAGAAAAGTTAAAAGCTTTACCAATGGGAGAAAGGATTATCTGACTATTTCAATTTCATTCATTTGTTGATATTTTCCCTGCTCACGTCAGAATCTTCAGATCATGTTTGAGAAAGAGGTCTTTTTTAATATAATAGCATATAACTGAAAAAAAGCTAGAAAATGTCTTGAAGTTTTATTTTTATGGGGTTCATGATCCCTGGCCCCAGAAAATGACCTTGGAATCTGGAAACATCATCCAGCCATGCAGGCAATATTGGATTTGTGTCACAAGCATAAAATATTTAAAGAAAAATAATAGAAGATCACAGGCAATTCCAGCATCGTATGGATGGACAGTTTGGCAGCTCTAAAATTTACAACACCATGGTTCTATCTGTGTGGGCATAAACCAATCACGTTCTTCTACTGCAGGTGTCATAATGGCTTTACAGGGTGTTTAAGAAGGAATATGCAACAAGGACACATTTTCCCTAAGGAAAGCAATAAATAAAAAGAAAACAGTTTTTCTTAAGAAAGAGTAAAATTCATTTAGCCTGTCAAAACAAATTTACTTCTCTACATTTCATTTTTTACATTGTGCTATACAGTCACTGTTTGTTGAATGATTTGGATGTTTTTTTCCCTGAATATCCTTGCCTAATAGGCCATTAGATGTATTTATTACTCTTCAGAAGCCAAGATGCTTCTGAAAGTCTGCATAATGTGAATTCATTTTGAGTTCTCTGTGTGCAAGCTTCTAATGTTATCAGTCAGGTTCAAAATGTTGTGATTTTTATTGGTACTGTTTAAATTACATAGTCATTAAACTGAGGTTTTCACAATCATGTGTTCACATGGGATAGCTGTCATATGTCCAGAATGGCTATTTCTATCTTTTTTTTTTCTCTTAGGTTTTGTTGGGTTTTTTGTTGTTGTTTTGGGTTTTTTTATGGTTTTTGTTTGTTTGTGTTTTTTTCACTTTAGTAATAGGAGGAAAAAAGTAAATTCCACATTCTTTCCATATCAAACTTTTTCTCCCTTATGAATAGGTGTCAAAATGAAACTGAATTTGGGGCTTTTCTCTCAAATAAATAGAGCTGAAAACTGACTATGGCTACATTTGTAAATTGATTCACAAAAAACTCTGAACTAAATAAATTTTTTGGATGAGTTTAAGTGTGGGGGTGTGCACAGCTGGAACACAAGCTTTTACAGCTCATGTTACTCTTACACTGAGATGGACTTCTGCATGTGCAATAGAACCATGACCAACAAATGAGCTTGGCTGTCCTTCCANTTTTAGTTGATGATAAAAGCCAGGTGCACCTCTTCCCTGCTAAATGTCTCAGGAAATCCCTTTCTCACACCAGGAGTTCTCAGTGGGAGAAGGGGAAACAAACTATAGCCTCACATGAGAACTTCTTGATTGGTGGAGGATGAAAGTTTTACTAGGGTTTGGCTATGAGAATCCTAGTTAAGAATAAGATTTTCCACCTCTTTTATGATTTCTGGAATCTGTGTTTTTAGCTCTCACTGGAGATTTCTTCTCCCCAAACAGAACTTGAAAATTACATGTGCATTCTGCTGTGGAGCTTTTGTATTGCCAGCTAGTCCATAAGAGCACTTTAAAAATGCCAGCCACTGTGGACTGGCAAATGGAAATAAAATTTCATCTAGTTTCTACATTATAGTTGGGCTTGTCTACTAAAAAGAGATTTGCTTATACAGTGACAGGTTCAGAAATGTTCATAAGCAGAGACTTAAAAGCATTCTCCTGTCATATGAGGTGTTTAGATTCTAGATCATGACTTTTCAAAAACACAGATCAAATGTCTACCATCTATTTAATTTCTGCTCTATCTTCTGACCCAGGTATTTTGGGTCACCCATATTCATTTCTTCTTTCTGGTGTGTGGAAAGACACAAAAATATCTGGATATTTCAAAGCAGCTTGAATTTAACAAGTACAGGTCTTAATTGCATTTTTTCATAAGAACTGTTATTAAAATATATCACT
>VXBU01005256.1:126005-168768 GCA_013400315.1 Bombycilla garrulus
AAAAAAAGAAACCAAGCAAAACCTGATCTAATACCAGTAATCTATTTTTGTGTTTGATGGCAGCAGGTCAGATATACAGTGTTTGCAAGAGATGAAGCAAAGCAAAGGAGAAAGCATTTCTGTGACATTCTACATTTCACTAACTCTCCCAATTATCCCTAGCAGTTTGATATCTTACAGCTAAAGATTCAAATTCTGCAACCCATTTTGAGTTATGTTCATAGGAAAGTTTGTAATTCGCATGAAATCAAGATGAAAAGATGGCATGCGAATTCAAGTTAAATTCAATAAAATCAGCACTTTCAAAAAGGCTGAATATCTCTCCTATGAATAAAACATATACTAGTCTCATAAGTTTCTGAACATTTCTCATTGATTTCTGCTTTTATTTCTTGCATCAAAAAGTAATAAGCAACAGTCAAATCCAAATTACTCAGCCAACTAAGATTTTTCTATCCATGCAACATTAGTATACTAGTGGCAGCTTGTTAATTTTTTTTTTTATTTGTAACATGATGTGTAATTTAGAACTGACAATTGTAGTTAGACTAACATAAAGTGTCTTATTTCTTACAGATACTCATAACCCTGAATACTTCACCTGATTCACCTTTTGAAGTTTGATTGTCTTGGTATGATATGTATAGTACAACCAAGTTATCAGGCCCAGCTAGCATCGATTTATGACAGTTTTTTGTGACAAGGTGACCTGTCGAGAGGATAAGGGAAAGGCTGTGGATGTAGTCTACCTGCACTTTAGTAAAGGCTTTGAAACAGCATTCTCCTGGAGAAACTGGCAGCTGATAGCTTGGACAGGATCACTCTTCACTGTGTAAAAAACTGTGTGGATAGGACAAGAGGAAAAGGTCTCAAGTTGTGCCAGGAGAGGTTTATTTTGGATGTTAGGAAATATTTCTTCACTGAAAGGGTGGCCAAGTCTTAGAACAGGCTTCTTGTGAAAGTGAGTCCCTTCACCTGGAGGTATTTAAAAGACATGTATATGTAGGACTTAAATGCATGGTTTTGTGGTGAACTTGGTAGCATCAGGTCAATGACTGGACTTGATAATCGTAAGGGTCTTTTGCAATCTGGATTATCTGTGGTTCTGTGGGATTTTTTCCTCTACATTAATCTTGTTGTATTCTATTAAACCAAGAAACTGAATTATGCTTATAAAGATTATGCATTTACAAAGCTACATGCTTGAACAAAGCCATCTGACTTTATGAATGTCTGTTCTATTAATGACTCGCTTTTTTCATGCAGAAGATCTTCCTAATTATGAAATAAATTAATCTAGCTAGTGATTAATTTAGGTGATATTCTCACACAAACTGCTATTTGAAATGATCATTTTTCATTTGTTCGTTGAGACAATAATTGTATTAATAATTCTGTAAGTGAGATTTCCTCTTTGTATGCTTCTGTAGAAGGAAACAGTGTTGAACTGCTGTTTTAATAAAAGCTCAGATCTTGTTTTGGTTGATTAAGACAGCTTGACATTAATAGTTCAGAGAATAAGAAATAAATAGTTATGGCAACATGCTGCAGTTACTGAATTTCTTATGACAGGTTTGTATATAATTTCTCATTTTGATAATGCTAATAGTTATCACGTATCTTCAGATATGTGATTCATGGCCATGAGGACCGCATCTGCATCAGTAAGTGGGGAAATACAATTTTATCAGATAATAGAGCCAAGACATGAAGATGAGAAAATGGCAATTACTCTTTGTGTTTCAGAGGCATTTACTTTGGCGCAGCCCACTTTGGTCTAGGAGGTGAACTCAGAAACTGGAGTGCATTACGTGAGCCCCTGGGATGCATGCAGGGGTTTAGTTTTTGGCCAAAAGGATTTTAATAATTTCCTGCCTGAAACCACTCCACTGTGGGAATCATAGGAGACAATTAGGAGGTACTTCAAAACTATTCTCCTGATCCAAAACTCAAATACTAAAGGAAAATTATTCAATGGCACTAAAACAGCTCATATACCCATTTTCTACCCAGTTTTCTGGACAGCATCAAAAATTACAGAGTGGTGGACTGAATACACTAGCACAGCACTCACCTTCCTTTATCTCTTGTTCCAGGATTAACTTCCCAGTTTTTTGTGCTTTCTAGTAAAGGAGATCACAGCACAAACCTTTTCAGACACAGATTCGTAACACTGCTCCGTTTGGAATATAAAACAAAAAACATAGTGAAGGTTAAATCTGTTTTCTCTTTTGACTTTTGAGAAACTGTTCTTTGTTTATGTTCTATGCACACATAGGAGTATTGTGTGACTGTGGTAAGGTTTTGGTAGCACAGGTGCTGCTGTGTTGGACACAAACAATTTCAGTTGGCTCCAGTGGACCTATTGAAGGGTCTGAACCTGTCCATGATGCTGATGTTATCTTTGGGAAAACATTTAAAAAATGATAAAAAGTATAGTGTGAGAAAGAGGAGTGAGGAAAGTATGAAACAAAACAACATACAACATGGAGAAGCAGGGCAAACAGATTCTCTCCACAGCAGAACAAAGATTTGCTTGCAGCCCTTGAAGAAAACTATGCTGAATCAGGTTGTTCCTCTGCAGCTTTTGGAGAACCATTCTAAAACAGGTGGATGTGCTCTGAAGGATTCTACAGCCTGTGGAGACCCTGGGCTGAAGTAGGCTCCTTCAAGATGTGTGATCTATGGAGAGAAGCCCCTGCAAGTGCAGGTTTTCTGGCAACACTTGTGACCCTGTGGCAGACCCAGTCTGTTCCTGAGGGACTGCAGCCCATGCTGGAGCAGTCTGTGAAGAACCGCAGCCTAGGGGAAAGACCCACACTGAAGTAGTTCATGAAGAGCTGTATCCTGAGGTTCACCATGCTGGAGCAGGGGGAGAGTGTGAGGAGGAAGGAACAGCAGAGAAAATACTTGATGAAGTGAACACAAGCCCATTCCCCATCCCTCTATGCTACTTGTGGGAAGGAGGCAGAAGATAGGGGAGTAAAGTTCAACCTAGGAAGAAGAGAGATGGAGGAAAAGTGGTTTTAGTTGATTTTATTTCTCACTATCCTACTTTTATATTAACTGGAAATTAAATTTTCTGCCGTGTTGTCCACTTTGCCCATGATGGTAATTGGTAAGATTATCTCCCTCTGTTTTTGTTGACCCATGAGCCTCTAGTCTAATCTACTCTTTTCTGTTAAAGAGGGGAAGTGATAGAATGGCTTAGTGAGTTTTTGCAGGATTTCATATACCTGTCGTTCTGCTGGTGGAATTCATCTCACCATTACTCTTGAGTGTTTAAATGATGGATGTGGGTTTGATATACTACTTCCTCTTACTGAAGGTAGGAACCGACTCAGTATAGTTCTTGGTTTCTAGAAGGGTATCCAAAAGATTAAACAGGTAGGGAAAACCTCACTGAGAGTGCTGACTACAACAACAGTGACAGAATGTAAATTCAGACATCTAGATTTATGTAGACATTTCTGTAGATACACTGGATTCCTACCAGCCTCTATATATGGATACGTTTCTGAAATCATTGGTATACTCTACAGCAATGCAGCAATTGCAGTAAAAGAAGCACCCTTCTAAACAAGATAAAGGCTAGGATGTAGCTCAGGTAAATGTTATGTTTCTGATGAAGGTGCCCAAATAATAAAAACAGCTGGCTTATCAGATCTATAAAGTAAATGCAGATACTTGAGGAACTTGCAAGGACAAATTAACTTTCCCAGGTTTCCAGATTTTGCCACAGTACTTATGGATATACTATGAAAATAGAGAAGCGGCACAATAACTTTCTTGCTGCAAACTATTTGTACACACATTTTTCCTCTTGGTACTATTTCTGGAATAATTTTGTCAGAGGAAAATTGAAAAAAACTCACATAGTTCTTTGATATAGACTTACCTTTGGCATTGGTTTGATTTCGTACTACAGCTTCTACTGTGCTTTTTTGCAGAACATAGGCCAGTAATATTTGTGCATTGCCAATGCCTGGAAGCCATGAGGATAAAAGGAACTCCACTGCTCAAATGCAGACATTCTGCATCAGGCAGGCTTTTGTGACTTTGTAGGCCTTACATACACTTTGGTACCACTATGAGGTCATTAGTATTTCTTCTCCAATCTTACAATGTTCTTATCCAGCTGATTGTATCTTGCTGGGAAAACACACCACTGCCCTTCAAAGTAGGGCAGAAGCAAAAGCAATCAATAAGGTATTTGGCATAGGCAGAGGCTGTTCCTTCATATTGGAGTCTGGAAGGATGAAGTCTAAAAGAAATGAGTCCCAACTTGTTTCTTCAAACAGAATCTCAGTCTTATTACTGTGGAGGTTTAATATACCCAAAACAACCAGAAGTTATAAATGATGCAATGAATTCATAACTGTTGCAGTGCACGCCCCACAGGCAGAGTGCCCAGACCAAGAAGAAATGTGAAGCCATCTTTGTCCCCCAGAAAAGGTAAAGGAGCCCAAGCATTCTTTCCCAATTTGGAAATGTTCTGAACCAGGACACTTCATTGGACTCCCTGGACATGACCCCAACCCTGGAGCTACCTGGATTGGACAACTGCTCAAGCCCTGCCTGAGCCATAAAGAGCACTGCTTGGGGAAACCTCATGGCATTTTGGGGGTGTGTAGCAGAGGCTTGTATCTCCAGTCTCTGGCATGGCTTTTTCTCGGTAGAGAGTTTGTTATTTTGGAGGTTAATAAACCCTTTTTGTTTCCAACGGCAGCTGGGGTGTCTTTCGCGCTCATTTTAAGCCAATGGGTATTTGTAAGACAAAACCCAAAAGGGAATGGGAGCTCCGAGAGCTCATAACACATGGCTCAAGGAGAAATCACATCACATAACCTCAATAAAAATTTATAAACCAAGATATTACTCTTGATTTGTACTATTTTTTTTAAATTTTGAAAACAAAAAATTTACAACGTTTATTAAGTGTGTCATCATTTACTTAGATTGGAGATGTAATGGAAAAAAAGGTCTTTATTTAATTAGAATTTTGTCTCATTGTTTAGACAGTAACAGGTGAACATGAAAGTTATAGTTGTAAGTCTTCATGTTTTCAATTTAGCTACCACTTCGCACATGATTACATTCACTCTGGATAGCCTGATAAACAGTTTCAGTCACACAGGATCATGGACACAGACACAATATTCACTGCATGACTGGGTTTTTCACATTTTTTTTATTCCTGTCTTGCCAGGATTTTGTAGGACTTCACATAGAGAATTTGTCAGGTTGTCTATTTTAAAAGGAATTTGTTATAAGCAGGACCAGAGGTAATTAGAAGTGGAAATGAAACATTTATTGATTTTACATCAAGATAAGCTATTTATATGTTTAAAAGTAGTGAAGAGAAAGCGTTCTAATTTAAACAAATCTCCTGTAATAACCTCTATGATATTAAGACATTTTATCAATGCTGGAGAACAAAGTAGACTCTGCAAGTGGTTTTGTGTTGCTTTTTTTTTTCCTTTAGAAATGTATCACCACTGAATTGGAAAGCTCCAGAAATGTATTTAAGAATGGTTTATAGCATAATAAACTAAATTTTAGTCAAATTATCTTCTTTGCTGTGAGACATCAGAAAACATATTGGAAGGAAAAATGTGAAAAGCTTAAAAATAAAGGTGTAAATGAGGCAATTTCAGTTGCTTTTATTAAACTGTAAAAGACTATTTAATTATTGTTTTCAAATAAACATTGAATTAATAAGACAAATATTGCAGTTTACATTTTGACTTTCCTATTGCTGAGGCATGTTTCTCCTAGATTTTAAATTGTCTCACTGTCATCTTTGTAAGACTTCCCATAACATTTATTCATGTAGAGTTAATAGTTTGGTGCTTAGTGATAGTAGATTAGCAGAAAGTGTTAAAAGAAAGTTTGAGTCAAGATTTTTTTCAGATGTGTTTAAGGTAAAGGAACATAAAGCTGGAGGAAAATATTCATTCCAATGCCTCTTCCATATTTTGTGGGGTAAGTTTTTTTCCTAATCATCTCAGACTAGCCTTATCAAGCAATTCACTCCATGAGGCATATTGTAAGCTCCTAGCTATTTAATTGTCCTGGAACCCTTCAAAGGAGCTTTGAGTAATATGAATTACTCTAAACTTGGCTTTGAGGGGCTCCTTGATGATATATGGATGACTGACATTTATTTAATGCTGTACTTTTCAAATGTCATGTGTGAGCTTGACTGCTACATGCACTCATCTAGGTCAGTTTACTCTCAGCTAAACAAATTTCAAAGCAGCTTCTATGTCACTGACTTTTCAACTGAATCAGTGAAGGAAAAGAACAAATAAAGAAACAAACTTGATATAGCAGGAGCAAATAGGCTGCTTCCAGACTTTTCCTTCAGCAGCTTTGCCATTTTCCCTTAACACATTCACTTCCACACAGGTGACCTTATGTTTCTCTTGCATTGTCCAAATCTTTTCTTATGTTCTTCACCAAAAGCTAAATATTCCCTCGCTTGATTTATGGATTATACCTTGGAAGTCTCATATGATCTTAATTTCTGTAGCATTTTGATTCATATTCTTTGTCATGGTCTGAAAGAAGAGCAAAGAAACTTGAAAGGATTATCAGTAGGTTACATTCTGCTCTTTGAAGCCCTTATCTTTTGTAAATAAATTATTCTGGTCTTAATTGGGTAAGTGATATACTCAAAGTTGGCTTCAAGGTCACAAGTATTGGAACAGGCATCTTCAAGTAATATACAATAATAACAGTATTACATAATTATTAAATTCTGATCCAATTTCTTGAGGTAAAGAAAGCAATTACCGTTCCTACCCAAACAGATTATCATTTGGTTCTCAAGCAAGTTTTTTTTTTTCCTGTCTCAAGACAGTGATTCTGTCTCTAAAATCCCTGCAATCTGTCTTTCACTCCCAAGTACCAGTCATAGCATTCAGATCATAAAGTTTCCTGTTGCATATGTAGGTAGGCTACTCCATATTGAAACAGATATATAAATATCTTAAAAACTCAGTGAAATTTTGTGTAGTTTACAGTAATATTGCAATGTGATAGTCACAAAATTCTACAGTACACATGAATCTGAAGAAATAGGTGCCATGAATAGAAACACAAACAGATTTAACAGTCAGTTTATCATATATTTATTTATATAAAGACTAGAACCATTATACACTAACAAATTTCTTCATACTGTTATGAAAAATCAACTATATGCTATAATCAGCAAGGCATTAACTTTGCCCTCAGGGTTTTGTGGCATTTCAATGTATGACCAAGAAAGATTAACTAAGTATTATTTGACATTTGTAAATGATTATGCCAATTTTGTCTCTTATTCTCATGTAAAAAGTTGATGTATTGCAGGGAGAACAACTTCCATATCCTAAAACCTAGTGAGGCTGAAATCTTTGTCTAATAGTGAAATAAATGCTACAATTACATTCTGTGAGAATACAGGTACTCAGTAGACTTGCATGGATGTTTTCCAGGAAACCAGTTCTTCTTTTATTATTACATTTACTTAAAATAATAAAGATGAAATAACTCTTCAAAAAAGGAGCAGTTTTGCATACCAAATAAGGAGTCTGTTTTACTACAAGTTCTTATGTACACTTTTGTCTTCACTAGAAAACACAATCTGCAAAAAATACCTACACCGAGCTGCAACAGGGTTAAAATCTTAGATCTCACAGAATCACAGAATACACTGGATTGGAAGGGACCCACAAGGATCATTGAGTCCAACTCCTTATCCTGCATAGCACTGTCCCCAAGAGTCACACCATTTGCCGGTCCAAGCAACTGTTGAACAATGGCAGGCTGGTACTCTGACCACTTCATTGTAAATTTTTAAGCATTTAGCTTAAAAAAAATCATATATAGGAAGCCTTTATAATATTTTTTTCCGTAAGCATGTTCATGGTAAGCAAGAAATATATGTGCCCTTTAAATGCATCAATTTATGGCGTCATTTTACCTAAAATGCATTTGATCATGTTAAACAGGAGATGTGCCTGATTCAGATAATCTCTATAGGAGATTTAATTTACTTTAAATTCACTGGGGTTTGATGAATACTAGTCTGTCCTAATGATGCTATTTGGAAAAGAATGACAGGCTGGAGGAGGTATTTTTTTGAGTGATTATCATATCCTGTATTAATAAGTATACATAAATGATCATTTTAAGGATCTTTAAAAGCTGAGTGGATTATATTCTGTGCCAGAGGGTGATGGATGAAGGAATCCATCCAGTTGATATGTTGTACTATCTATTACTTTGAACATTTAAGGAACTTTACCAATCAGATAAAAAATCAAGAATAATAAGACTAATTATAAAGTTTTATGAAATGGTTCTTTTTTTTTCTTCACAATAATTGTTCTTGGTTTGAAAGAAGGAATTACTTCATATTTCCTCAACATAATGGTACAATGGATTTAATGTAAAGACTACGAGTAGTTTCTATAACTTTACATTTCATTTGAAGTTGAATAGTACACTGATTTTTTTTTTTAGTGGAGATGAAAATTTTCTGTACAAATACTCCAGAAGCATTTATACAATCTGTTCTCAGCTGTAGTATCTATAGTTGCTCAGATATGCTATTTAGAGCTGAATACAGCCTTGCAACTTTTTTTAACATCAGGAATATCTGACCCTGGTAAACAATAGGTTAGAATGGGATCATGCTGGTGCTTCAGTAACCTTTCTGCTATGTAAGTGCTGTTGCGTGACCAATTTGTTATGTATTAGAATGGAGGAATGGCTGAAACCTAAGGAAAATGGCTTGACATTTAGATACTTTAACATTTTCCATCAATGTTAATATGACTATAAAACAGTCATCCCTGATGCCATTTAATAATGAGGTAATGCTTATTAATTACAAATGTTGTTTAATCTGTTCTAGTTACTAAAGGTTATGTGTTCTTTTATTATTTACTATGATTAATTCTAAATCTTCAGAGAAGCAAAACCTTTCAGAAATTAAATGAAATTTAAACAGGATTTTAACTTTTGTAGGCTTTTTGATCCCTGGAAATACTGTTCAAAGAATGAAATAAAAAAAGTATTCTACATTAAACATTCTGCATCTGTTGCTCTGAAATCTCTAAAGCTCTATTTTCAAATCATGTTAAGATTAAAATGTTCAGTTCAAGGGTATAAAAAAGGCAACATATGATTAATTAAATGTATCTTGGAAAGAAAATTCATGCTGGGCAAGAATATGAGTCCTTTTCCAGTATGAATCTCTGTAAATTACTGCATGGTTTGGAGACAGATTGAAGGCACTTTTTGGTTGTAAAAATAATATAATTTGATAATGAACAACTAGAATGTTAAAAGATATGCTTGTGTAACACAAGCAAAGCTTAAAATCTGAAAAAGAAGGAATTCCTAGAAAAGCAAATAATAGACTTTTTTCCCTAGGATAATATCTATAATAATATGTGGAGTTTATAACATTATATGTTAAAATAGAATATAATATAAACATATATCTCTAGCAAGTTAGAATGCAATGTGATTAAAATAAAAGTGGTTCTAAAATACTGTAGTGTGAATTTTGACTTCAAAGCAGTATATGCCTTACACAGACTATATGAACCAATGATCAATTTTCCTTTTCCTCCAATATTTTTCTCTTATTATTGAAATTTTGAAATGTTCAGAGAAAGATTTAGGACAACCAGCATTGTAAATAAGTTTGTAAATTAAGAAATCTTGCATTAGTAATTTCTAACACAGTACTCAAAAATTTACATTTATCTGATTATATTGATACAACAAAGTTCTTCCAAAATGGTTGTAACATAGAATTCAAAACCAAGTCATTACTGAAATGAATATATTTATCCTTATATAGAGCTAGTTAATGTTTCATTAGGGGATATATTGTTCTCTCAAGTTTCGGAAGCTCTCTAGTAGAAAAGTAGTAAACTACTCAAAAGCTCTTTTTATTTTATATTCATAAATCTTGAGGTAATATAATGAAAATATGGGTGTAGGTCATGAGCTTCTACTTATTAATATATAATAGATACATTTTCTGACATCATTGCTGATTTTTAGAACCTGTGTAAGGGTGTGTTGGTCGCACTCAGTAGTTACACATGTACAGGTTTGGCTTTTACGAAAGGCTAATGCCAGTGTGAAAAGCAAGGTCTCTTGGTAGGCTTTTCAAGGTGTCTGCAGCATTTTCAGGTAGTGGTTACAAATAGTGCTGTTTAGCAGCTTTCTACTACTGAAGAAAATATTTTCAGGGGAATTGTCAGGATAGAAAGGATCTGCTTATTTCATTAGTAGAATATTGACCCTGAAGCTGTATAGAAAAGTTAATAACAACTTTATCTATGTATTATGTTTTTAGATTATACTTACAAAGTAGCCCTAAGTTCTCTTATCTTAGTATTAGCCTTTACTAAATCTGTTATCTAGATTTATAGCAGCTTAATTTAAAACTGATTTTGTTCTTATTTTTATATTACTACTATGTGATACCATCTAATCTCTCAGGCACCTACCCAATTCCAGTTAACTTCCAAAAGCTAAACATTGCAAGGATAGCATCTGACATTAAATTGGACTCATAAATGAACACAGAACATATTATGTAACTCATGGTGTTCACATAGCACTTCAGGAAACGAGGATTTAGTGAAAAGAAATGCTGTGATTTTGCTTTAGATCGAACATCCTACAGTTTGACCTTGAAGGAAAATTATAGGTACATGACTGGACTAAAGGCAAAGAAAGTCTGTATCTAATGAGATCTCTCTGAATGTATTTATTTCAGGGTATCACTCAAGTAAACCTATTATTGCTTTCTATTTGGTGAGGGTATGTAGAGGACTACAACTTTTCATTTAACTTACATCAGAATTTTTTTTGTTAAGAAGCATTGAACCAAAAGGGCAAAATTTTTCCATCTAACCTTGGAATGCTTTTACAAATGATACAAGCTAAGGAAAGGTTTTAAACACAAGTGGTTTTTTTCCACTCACTGGATTTAACCTGACTATAATGTAAGTGACAATTTGTACATGGGAAATAAGGAATGGAACTTAACCCTTCCTGAGATGGTCTAAGAACTGGAATTGTGCATCCAAATTCTACAGAAGTACTTGAAAAATATTCTTGTCCTATTTTATAAGAATGACACTTGATGTCTTTAATTTTGGCCCCTTTTTACGAACTCTATATTAAGTGTAGATTGTTTGGTGAGAAGGAAGAGGAGTCAGATTGTGCTCTTGCCTTATATAGATTTTCTGTTTAAGTTTGCAGTCTAACTGCATGTAATAAACTACTCAAGGAAGTCTTTTTCAAGGGTTCTTTTGCATGACCTCTCTATTGCCAGAACGAGCTAAGAGGGTATATTTGTTCATAAAATATAGGAGAAAATAGATTTTTTTTTTTTTTCTGAAGGTAAAAATGTAAACCAAATACCTGTTGAGTGTCCTCTTCTTGTTTTCTCCACTCATCATTAGAATCTTACTCTGGAGATAGGTTTTTGGTTTTTTTTTAATATGGTTTCATTCAGAGTATAGATACGTATGCAGTTTACATGCAGAAGTAATTATTAAGTAACCATTAATTAACAGGAAATTTGAAGGAATAGAACAAAGGTATCTATACTTGAGATTGAATTCAATGCAAAGGTTGTACTCAAGTCCATGTCAGAATTCTATAAGCTTTGGTATCTCCAGGAGATTTCTAGTTTTATATTGATGGAAGTTGTATTGAAGTTTAAGGGCTCAGGTTTAGTTAGTCCCTACCTCTCTTTCAGTGAGTTTTGGATAAAGAGAAACATTTACTTTTTGTTTTCAATTCAGAGCAATACCTGAATGGCCAATCTATGTTTGGTACTCTAGCCAGAGTTCATCTTGATAAATATATAATTCATTTATTTCCTGGAATGAATTATGAATTTATCACTGAACACGTTTCTCTTACTAGGTTTGGTAAGCCTTACTGCATATCTCATCTCAGAATGCAAGACACAAAATGCCTATTTTGGACTAAGAACAATCCTTCACTGCTCACAGTTTTATTTGGATCTGTCACAATAGACATATTGTGAATGGGACTGTATCCTTTTCCTACCTGGTAGCTTAGATTCTGTAATTCTATTTATCCAATTTAGCACTAGCAAGCCTTTTCTGTGCCTTTTGTTTGTATACTTATTTTCTATCTGAAGGCAATAGAATAATTATCAGTCAGTGTTACTTCTGGGGCTTTACAGTCTAACTGCTTTCTTAAAACAGTAAGTTCAATTACATATTCCAGCTGTCTGAAATAGTCTGTCCTTTTTTTTTTGAGGGGGGAGCACACTAAATTTGTTAGCAGACAGCATATTCCCTCTCGTTGGCTGACAACATGTACTCTCTTCCCTGTATTTATAATTTGTGGTATTTTCCAGTTTAAAATTATTTGGGATATTATTTGGCATCTTATTGTCTCTAACAGATTCTAATAGTTATTAATTTTGCACTGCATATCCAGATTTTACATACAGCTGTGCTTTTCTCATCTTCATTTACTGTTCCTCAAACATATTTCACTCTGTGAACCAGTTTTAATGTATGAGGTAATTACAACTAATTTTCATGTAATATTTTTTGTGATGCATGTATTATTATTATTAAAGGGTATGTTTTCTATGCCTTCCCTAGTTTCCCCTTTTATCTGAACCCAGATCAAGAAAGTTGTGGAAGATTTGCTGCTTATTAATCTGTACTGTGCATCAATCATGAAAATATATTAATTCTTATCAGGTTGTTGGCTTTTCTTAATATGTATGTCTCATTTTAATGCAAATTAAAAGTCTTTAAGAGTCTTGCGATATTTGGGTTGCAATTTTAACTTGAAAATTTTGTACTGCAATTATTTTAGACTTTGAAAACTGACTATATTAAAATTGAAACTAATGATTTTAATAGGAATAGTAAATTAATTATCTCATTAATAATTTTTAACACTACTAGATGCATGTGGAATGTAAATATTTGTTTATTCTTCTGGCTATTTTTCCAACTTATGAATGATATGTATCATTTGGCATGGTAAAAGTAATGACTTAATCCAGAACTTATATATGTTCATTTTTGTGCATTTCATCTTTAGCTCATGAAAAATTACCTTTTTTTGAAGCTATTTTTTACATAGTACATATTGAATCTGTATGAGTAGCCAAAGGAAATACTTAAGTACTTAGATATTTTGATTGATGTTTCTTCACCAGAGATGAAGTGGCTTCTTGGTACAGGCATCTGAACTGCATACCTTTGCCTCTCTTTGTAATCAGTAAAGAGAAGGGAACACTTTCACTGTCCTCATGTAAACACTTTCAACAGATCAAAGAAATGACTCTCTGAGATGTGTTTATTTCTCTCCTCTGATTTTAATAAGCAAACTGAATCTAGCATTGAGAGGTGTTTAAAACTGGCAGAGGTGAACCTAATAGTTGGATTCTAGACTGAGAAGAGCAATAGAAAAATTCTTAATGGGTAACAAATGAGTTATAGTTCTGTGAGTTTTCTCATAGGGAAAAAAATTTAACCAAACCCAAACAACATTCTTTAAATTCTTAGCATTCCATGACAAGCTAACACCCTTGCATTAATGAAAACTTTGAACAGCATCGGACTCAGTATTGATCCTTGGGGTACACTTCAAGATACTGACCTTTAAGTAGACTTTGTGCCACATTCTGGCTCTAGTCTTAGGGTCTGCTCATCCACCCCATTTTCATCAGCTTTTCCATGAGGACCTTTTGAATGAAAGTGTCAAAAGTTTTATTTAAGTAATTAGACAATATCCATTGCTTTCCCTGCATCTACTAGGCCAGGCATTTCATCATTGAAGTTTATCACTCTGTTCAAACATGAATTCCCCTCGATGAATCCATGTTATCTGCTCCCAGTCACCTTCCTGTTCTTTGTGAACCTGGAAAGAGTTTCCAGGTTAGTTCTTTCATTACCTTTATAAGGATCAAAGTGCAACTGACTGATCTGTAGGTTCTTGATTCTTTTTTCTTGCCCTCTCTATAGATGAGTGACATTTTTTCTCTCCATCTCTTAGGCACCTCTTCCACTCAGCATGACCATTCAAACATTACTGAAAGTAGCCTTGAAATTACATCAGTACTTGTGAGTGTATCCCATGGGAACCCAAGGACTTCTCTATGTCCTGTTTGCCTAAGTATACTCTGACTTGATCCTTTTCCACCAAAGGTAGCAGAGATTTGATAAATCAGAGACATGGAAACTGTTCCACACAAATGAACACTTTCTTTGAAAAGATTTTATTCAGGGTGATTCTGTAGCTGTCTTTTTGTGATTTATACTTGTGCTGCTCTCTCTTTATGTATTCATTTTACCTTGCCTTTTATCAAATAGTGTGACCAGGAGTGCATGTATTGTTAAAATGTTGTGCATCATGCTGTTGTGCATGAGTATGTGTTCCATTCTGTTCTTAATTAATTTTCTAACAATTTCAAAGTTTATCTATTAAATTTTTTATGTAAATTGAAAATTGAAGATAAATTTTGACCAGATAACATAGCTTTTATAAATGCAAGAGGATCTACTTGTTAGAGTTGTGCCAACATTCACTTTTTTTTTAATGCTTCATTGATCAGATAAAATCATCCATTTACATCATAGGGGACAGCAATATTGACTAAGAATTTAATAAAAGGGTAAGCACAACAGCTGAAGAGTCTCTCTTTATTTTACCAGCAAACAAAGTAAATTATTGTATAAAAGAGGGTATATAAGAAAATTGGTACTTGTATTACTTGACTCCAGATAAGTATCACATTTGTTCCCACCAATCTCTTCTGCACTTCATTTATACATTTCTGCTAAAATTTGTTTTTTTATTTTTTATTTTTTTTCTTGAAATAGTCCAAGACTATTTCATCAGTAAAGCAGTCTCTTGTTACACTCCCAATGTCATCTGGAGAGGAAGATTTCTGAAGACTGAGCAGAGCAGCTGTTGCCTAGTAGGAAGGAAAATCAATGACCTGACACTTGGCAGCTGCAAATTTGTATACTGTTTAATAGTTTAATGAAAGGTAGAGTACAAGAAAACAGAAGGTTGTTCATCTCCTGGGTCCAGCACACCTAGGTTTTGTAAATTACTGTGGTGTAATCAAAAAGCAGTTCCTACTGTTCTTAGTAATACACTACATTTTTAAAAGATGTCTTTTTCCTGCTTAGTCTGGTCACAAATTCTAGTTTTTTAATATTCACGAGTTTTACTGAATGTCAGATACATAAGCAGAATGCAAATATAGGTATACATCTATACTTTTGGGGTTGTTGTCATTGGGAAAACATAATCAATGTTTAAATAATTAGGACCTTAAAAGAATGCATAAATTAATGTTTAGCCAGTATAGGAAAAGAAGTCTTGCAGGAAACTTGGATGAAATGATAACTACTATGGTTTCAAAAAAGCTGAAGAGAGGATTAATTGCTAGAATAGAAAATGTTTTTTAAAAAAAAATCACTGAACAAACATTTTCATTTATACAAAGCATGCTGCTTCTAGTTGTTGACAGATTATGTGTTCACACTTGGATCAACTTCATTTTGCTACCTGGGTAGATAAACAACAGAGCAGAACCAGAACGTGAAGCAAAACTTAATTGCTCCATCCTGTAGATTCCTGATGTGAGTAGGTGGTAAAAGTTAATAACAATGCCAAAAATATGTTAACTAAAGTCTCATACCATCGTGAGAAAATTCAGAGGATGTACTCAAATGAAAGCATTATTGCATTTCTATTAAATAACAATAAAATTGGAGGTGTTGCTTTTTAAAAATATTAAAACTGTAAGGAGTGGTGCCTTAATCGTCATAATTTTTATCTTAATCATAAGTAATAATTAATTAAGAAAAATTAATAATTAATCACAGAATAATAGAATGCATGAGGTTGGAAGGGACTGCACTGGGTCATGTGGTCCAAAATCTCTGTTCAAGGAGGGTCATCCTAGAGAACATGGCATGGGATTGAAGCCAGATGGTTCTTGAATATCTGCAGTGAAGGAGATTCCACATCCTCTCTGGACAATCCATTCCAGTGTGTGCTCACCCTCCCAGTCAAGTCCTTCCTCATATTCAAATGGAACACCCTGTTCATTAGTTTCTGCTAAGTTATAAAACTTCCTTGAAATCTGTGGCCTTTCATGGGGGGTGGGATGAAATTGACATAGGATCTGAAAAAGGATGATAATGTATTGTGTCATATTAAACCCAGGGAATCCTTTAATTCATGATAAATCATACTACATTGTAGTTAAATTACTCTTTTCTCAAGACTGACTAGTATGGCATCTACCAATGACATAAATTATTTCAGAAACAGAAAATGGTTATGATTACTAGTACCTTTTCCTTTTTTTAGCCGTTGTATCAGTACATTAGGATTGTGACTGACTTTTGAAAGTTCTTATTGTTAAAAATTGAAAAAAAGATTAATGTTATAATTTTTATGTTTGTAACTCACTAGCAAAATGAAACATTAAAGATCTATCAAAAACAACAATTTTACATCTTTTAACCATCCATTGAACAGTTTTCTGTTGACGAAAGTTACAATCAAGAGCTTCAGATGAGTGAACGTTGAGCTAGTATTTTTCAGCAAGAGCATCTTAGTATCCTAAAGGGAACAGGTTTTGATAAAATGCAAAAGAAACTTAGATGACTTATAACTTCTGAAATTAACTTGACAGAACCTAATTGCAACCAAAGATTGCCACAGAGACTTCCTACAAGTAGTTCTAAATGGTGTACATAAAGTAGATAAATGATGTGTTGTATAAATGAAGGAAGAGGAAACTACATTTATGTACTGAAGTGATGACAGCTATGTAACTACCTGGAGAGATGAGAGATAGAAGAATCATTCTTCTCTGTCATGAAGTAATCACCTGCTATGCAGCAGGAACAGTCAAAATAGCAACATCACTTCCACTCAATGCAAATTCTTCCCTGAGTTCTGCCTATACTTTCGCATTTGCACATCCTGATTTGGGAACATTTTGTCATTCTCATTTCTCATGTACTGAATTTTCAATACAACGCCCTTTCTCATTTGCTGCAAACTTTTTATTATGATGTTGAGACATTAAGAAGGTCAATATATTGCTGTTCTTATACACCTCAGCCAGTCACTTTCTGGGGATGTTTTAGTTGTCCATCATTTATAGTTAGCTGTGATATTTCTATCATATATCTGTCAAATTTATATGTGCTGAAACTTTGACATTTTTCTGATGAAATAGGAAGTCACTTAGATTTTCCTATAGTTAAATAGAATTGCCACATTTTTCAATTGTTGTTGGATACATGTTTATTGTCTTGCCTGAAGCTTCGGTTCCAGTACAAAATGATTATGCAGTACTCACTTCTTCCATGAAGAAGAAGAAGAAGAAAAGAAACCTCCACAACCCTTAAAAATATCTTAAAATGCTAGGACATTTTGTTCAAACGCAGAGGCTTTGATTATTTAAGGCAAGGAATAATTTGGAGTCTGATACATGAACATATGACGTTAACAATTTTCTGCCAGATACTTTCATTCTTCTCCACTTCTCAAATCCATGATTCCTCAGATGTGTTTCACAAGCTGTCCCACCTGCTCTCATTAACTTTCAGACAAATATAAACAGACAAAAGCATATGGGATGTATTTGAAAACATTGCATTGGGAAATCATGTGAGCAGCATACAAAAGTATTTCCACTCAAATGTCCATAGCAATAGATTTTTAGGCTTATCAAGCATCACCTACTTTACAGGGATATTTTGACTAATATAATGCCAAAAAAAGAGCTTTACAGTGAGGCAGGCTTCCAAAATCAGTTTTACAAAAAAGATTGAAACACGATTGGCTTTTCACCTTTAATGTATTGAGTTCAGATGCCCCAGTGTTGGCAGCAGGGGCTTCAGGAACCTCTGTGAGGAGTGGTCAGGGCTAGCCCATCCTGGACATAGCTGGTTCCACTGGCTCCAAACAACCCATCTCAGAGCATGTCTGAACCCCACAGCCAAGATGGAGAGACATTGGGGAAAGTATCTTTAGGAAACCATATTTTAAAACAAATTAAAAAAAAAAAAAAATTGCATGACAGCTCCAGAAGGACAAGTGAGAAATGCGTGTATTTCACGTACATGCTACTTCACATAGCACTGCTGACAAGGTGAGAGAAAAAGGAGGGAATGAGATGCCCCTGAAGCCTGTTGATAGGACCCCACCAGAACAGGAATGCTGCAGCCTGTGGACAACAGGGAATGGGAATGGGACAAGTATGAGGAGAAAGGAGCGGCAGAGAGGAGATTTTATGGACTGACCTCAGCTCCCATTCCACATTAACTGGGTGTTGGTGTGGTGGAAGGTAGAAGAGTCAGGAGTGAAGGAGTGAAGTTGAGCCTGGAAAAAAGAGGGGGAGAGGTTGTCAGGATGGTGTGTTTCTGTCTTTGCTTCCCACTGTCCATCTCAGTTGGCAATAAATTACATTCATTTTCCCAAAGACAAGTCTGGTTTGCCTTTCATGGTAAGTGGCAAGCAATCTCACAAGCTTTATTTTGACTCAAATCAGTTACATTCCTCTAGGTACCTACTGTCATTTCGGCTTTATTAGGATGACTGAGACAGCTCACAGGGCTGAAGATAGGGCAAAGGAAATATAGAAGACCAACTTTCCCGACATATTTGGGAAACTTAAGTGGAAATACTTGATTCACTTAAATTCAGTGAAGCTCACAAGCAGGTACCTACATTAAGATGTTTACAATTGCAGTTTTGGGCAACTCTGAAGTCAGAGCAAATCCCCTTTCTCCTGGAATTAGAGGGAGAATGCTAAAACTCCAGGTCTCATTTCAATCTTGGCACTAACAAAAATTGAAATTAAAAAAATCAGAAATATAAACTGAATTATTTTAGTAGTGAATCAATAGACAGTGAAGATGGAATATTACCAGTGATATTTTTCTGAAGCTATGCTAATTTCTTAAAATGTCTTACTGACATTTAGGATGCAACACATTTTTTTGAACTTAGGAAATATCGCAGATATATGAACCTCAAATAGATACTCAAGGCTCATTTTATAGTTAATGAAGAGAATGAATCACTTAGGAGGTATTATCTATTTTATTCTCACACGGACATTTAACATGGCAGATATATCATACCTAAATATGCCTATTTCTCTTCAGCAGCTCTGACAGATGCCTGAAGATATCACCTAAGGTGTACACATTTACATAACAGATTACTGAAGTTAGACAGGAGGAATTTCCCTCCAAAATTACCATTATTGTGGATTGATGGTAGTGTGTATAATTTATTCTCTAGCTAGTGCATCAGATGCCAGATCCTTCATTTTTTATTCCAATAATTCTGAAGAGAAAACCTCTGAAATGTAACATTCATGTTATAGGTTATTTCTGCTCCAGCAGAAATGCAGTTCTCAATGCACATTGATATTGAGAGAATAGAGAAGTAAACAAAGTAATGACATACAGAGATTAAATACAAATTATGATTAAACTTCTACCAAATGGACAAAGATACACAATTGGCTGTTTCAGTTTAAAAATTGCTATTATTTATAGTGCATTCATAGGCAAAGGCTGATGCCATGAGTAAAATAATAAATATAGGAAGAAGATTTTTCTCTGATCAATTACATCAGAAATGCTGATCCATATTTAAATGCATATTCTTTCAGCTCAGTTAGAGCAAGAAATGCCAGGTTTTGAAATTTTAAAATTAATAATTTTGAATGCACAATCAAGACAGATATTTAAGTTTGTTCAAATAAAATGATCATTTATAAAAAGTGTCTTTTTAACCAAATACGATTGTTTCATTTTTAATTTTTAAAAAAATTAAATAAATCCTCATTAAGGATGAAATGGTCTTTCACAAATTTAAACCAATAGCTTACAATTTATTTTGTTGTTTTCAACCTAAGTTAAAAGAATAAAAGCCCTTGTAAATAAAACCAGACATACATAGCAAAATTAGTCATCTTGATGACTACAAATTTTCTCTTTATATAATGCAACATCTTCTAAGCTGCACAAACGAGTTCAAGATATTTTTACATCTGGAGAAGAGTAAAATTTATCTGCGTAGTTTTTTCTGAAGAATAACAATTACAATGGCTAATTCCAAGACTTTTGGACAGATTTCAGCTGTCAAATGTCAATTAAATAATTTTGGAAATACAACTTAAAGAAGACTAAATAGCCAGAAATTGCTTTAGAAAACTGAATTTCTTTCATCATGAATATGAGATAATTGTTTTGGTTTTTTTCCTTCGAATAGTAAGTATAGAGTATTACAGTCTAAAGTTCAAGTTATTCTAATTTTTGCATTAAACATTATAATTAATAGTTCTTGTAACCATTATTCAGATTATTACTTTTTCTTGGACTATTTTCACAAGTTTTAGTGATGCTTGGAAGTGTGAACATGAATTGCTGTACTTCAAGCACTGCAGTTACTATTCATTCTGAAAAATATAAAAAATAGTAACATTCTTGTGACTTTAGAAGTTCCATAAAACAGGGAGATAATTACTGTTTTATACATGGAACATGATGTCCTTTTTGATGTTGAATATTTTACTCAATAAAAAAGTATTGTCAAATCACAAAACATGTTCTGAAACTGTGCATCTGCAAAGTGTCTTATTTGTTTAATTTAATAAAGTCTCAAATTTTTGCATCTAATTTAGTGCTCCCTCACTGAAAAGTAGGAATGTGATGAAGAAGCTTGTCTTGCGTAGATTCTTTGTTTTCTAAGTACATAATGAAGGTATTCAGGCAGTCCTGGAGTTCTGGTTGACACGATGTTTCCTATTCCTTTTTTGCCATTCCTCTGGGAATGGCACATTCTCAAAAGCTAAGTGTCCAAAGAGACAAAGAATGCCAGAGCTTATGGCAGATGTTCAAACATACAAGGTTAAGGGTTTTAGGTTCTCTCTAGCCTGATGGGAACAATTTGTTTTTGGGAGGGAATTAAAGTATGCTACCAATACACTATTACATTATGGGAATTTCTGGGGTTGCAGGTGCAGGAAGCTCTTCTTAGCTTAACTCTGCAGAGAGATTTTCACAATGGTTTGTGCAGACTGGAATGTTCTGAACAATGTGTTAATATAATAAAGCACATGCTGTGTGCTCTGTTCTTTAAAATTTTTAGGGCTTTACTAAGCAGACTTATAGTTGGTCCTCTTTCCTTCAGATCCCTACTACTTCAGATGAATTAAAACTGTTCAGAAATACTAATGTTCCCATTGGTCAGAATAGACCAAAATGATGATAATTATAATTAAAAAAAAATTGATGGAGTAAAAACTAGAAGAAATTAAAAAGTAAGATTACTTAATCTGTTTACAGCAGGATTAAGTCTAAACTTGCTCTCTGTCCAACCATCTGACTTAGGAGAAACAGTCCTTGTTTTGTGAGAACAAATATTTTGTGAAACCACATGTGATTATAATGTTGGTGAATTTACATTTTCGTGATGCCGTGAAGTATAAAATTCTGCTTTTTCTCTGTAATGGCTAAACAGTTACTGTTTCTTTTATCGGGCAGATTTCAGGAAATGGAACTAATATGTAGCCTAACAAGCATTAGAGATGATTTGAAAGGGAGGTGGGGATGTCTGACCAACACAAGTCAGGTGTGCAAGAACAGGAGAAAGACTTCTGCATTTTGTCAGTGGGGAAAAAAAAGCACTTTCTGCTTTCTTATAAGACGAAGTCTCCACTTTGCATTTTCCTGTTAGAAATGTTTCCCACTGCTCAGTGTTACATTTTCTTTCTCCAATGCATTCACACATATGAGAGGCACAAGCATCTAAAAACTCAGGGGCTGTGGAACTTGCAAAGATTACAAATTAGTCTCAGAAAATGTGCTCATGATTGTGGATAGATAACTCCTAAATCATCCATTGTATGTCATTGTTCATTGTAAATCTAATGGACTAGTAACTTAACAGCCCACTCTTGTTAAGATGTTCATGATAAAATCCAATTTAAAATAAGAAAGGATTAAGTACTATGATTTTCAAATTGAATGAATAATGACATTATTAGTATATTAATGGACTTTGAATCAAATGGTGTAAATGTGTGACAATGAATTGCCTGCCTCCTAGGACCCAGCCTCCTTGTCTTCCTTGCCAACTGTCCCAGCCTTCACACTTTCTGTCATCTGGCTGATGACGGGAGACATTTTATGCCTCGACTTGGAATTGTCTGAATAATCTTTGCATACTGCTGGTTGCTGAGACAGCTGCAGATTTTCAGAACCTCTGTATAAAAATATACTGCAAAATATCAATCAGATAACTCTATTGAATTAATAAAGCTACTAGAAAGCATCTAAAGGAGGCATACAAAGATAGTGAGGGGTTTATAAGAGAAGCCCTAGGAAAAGCCCTGAGGTCATTTGTTTTATTCAGCCTGGAGAAGAGAAGACTGAGGGAAGACTTCCTTGTAGTCTAAAACTTTGACTTGAGGGGAAGAGGATGGGCAGACACTGATCTATCCTCTCTGATTACCAGTGACAGGACCCAAGGGAATGGCCTAAAGTTGTGTCAGGGGAGGTTTGGGTTGGATATCATGAGAAGGTTCTTCACCCAGAGGGTGGTTGGGCACTGGAAGAGGCTCCCCAGGGAAGTTGTCAGAGCATCAAGTCTGACAGCGTTCAGGAAGCGTTTGGACAATGCTCTCAGGCAAATGGTGTGACACTTGGGGATGGTGCTGTGCAGGGCCAGGAGACACATGCATTTGTATATGTATGTGTAATTAGTTTGCAAGAGAAAAATGCAAACATGTACACAAATACTGGGTTCATCTTATCCATCTAAGACACCTCATGAACAGTAATTCAGAGGAGTCTTCTCTTTGGTGGCTAAATAAGAGAAGGAGTTTAAACAAAAGGCTCAAGAGTAAGTGAAACAGAATTATATCTTCCTGCTTTCCTATCAATTTCCCCCTCTACCCTTCTTTATATTTCTTTTTAAAGGTTTTTAGTGGGGAATTGCAATTCTGACTGAATATCAGCGTGCAGTTTTTATTCTATGGTCTTTGCTTCTGGTTTTTTTCTGATACAAAATTTCCATCTATTTTCAGGGGAAAGGCAACTCAAATCCTTTCATGCGCTGCATGAAGGGCAGCACAACATGATTATAAGTGGGTACAAAGTTAAGGGAAATCTGGCTTATACCAGTGTCAATATGTTTTAGAAGGCTTCAGAAAGACTAAACTAATATATTTCTATTACTTTCTTATAATTATTGTCTTTTTCTTTTTAAATAGTGATGTATATGTAACATTCTTTTTGTTGTTGTTGCTGTTCTTGTTATTAACACTTTTTTATTATTTTAAGTAGCCTTGATCATCCTTAATGACAATTTTATTTAAGTCATGTCATATTGAGGTATGCAGAAACAAATCAGAGAAATAAACTAATTGGCACTGAGGACCTGATATTCATGCTATTAACTTTTTTTTTTTTTAATATCAGACTATCTTGATATACTCAGTCAGACACTGTATGTTTTAAATTAGAAATCATGATGATGGAGATATTTTCCTACTTTAATAATTTTATCATTCTGTTTTATGATATACATTATGATATGTCCTTATACAGCTGGAGCACATTTTGTGGACTCCTGGATTGTCTTTTCCTGGTCAGTTTCATAATAAAAGCAATCTAACACATGCTTCAAACACTATGCAGGCACATTATGTGGGGATGGCTGTGAGATTTATTTCAGAACAGTAGTTCTCATCCAAACTAAATTATTAGCATAAAATTAATCATCCTGATCATCCTAAAGGAAAGCATCCCAGCTTTTACTTACTGACTGTTCATTTATTTTTTCAATGTATCTTTTTAACTAACTGTTGCAGATTTCAGGCCCTGATTTTACAATATGACAGTTCAGAAATAACAAGAGTTCATGGAATCCAGAGGACAAAGCTTATCTGATGATTTAGATTTTCCTAAGAGCTGTTTAGCAGCAATCAGAAGAGACTATTTTTGGCTTGGAAACAAAACAGGTGAAATAAGCACTGGTGACCCCATAAGCAATCTAAAGATCTTATTAATTGAGTTTCATCTTGCGTTTCACCTTCTTCATAACAGTTTTAAAGAAACCAGGTTTATTAAATTAAAACTCAAGGGATGTAAAACTATTCCAAATTGAACCAGTGGTAGGTTTTAAAAGTCCATAGAGGCTTGAGGGTTTTTTTTTCATATGTGCAAGTAATCAAACAGGACTTCACATTGTTTCTAACTCAGAATTAAAAGCATTATTGAAAAGATAAACACTCACCCCGTGAACTGGAGAAGTGCTAATAATTTGAGCTCCATAGATATCTTTCCGCCTTCAGGTCATAAAAATCAGGATATCCTGTTATTATAACCATATCTTTTATGAGGAACTTGCAGTTAAAAAAAATGATTTCACATCTCAAAATTGCACAATGAAATTGAAAATACAATTAAAGAAAACTTGTGGGATTTCCCACCATTCTGGTCAAATGTACTTCTTGTTCCCAGTCTCCTGCTAATATATTAATAAAACTTTGAAACAAAGGGAGGAAATATTTTCAGAGGTGCTAGAGATGCTTAATAGGTTTTCATAACCAACACCACATGAAACTAGTAGAAAAAAATTCCCAGATTGTGAAATATATCAGCTGCAAAAATACTGCAGCTTGGCATCAAAGTTTTGAAAGAGAACTCTGAACTGAAAAGATAATCTCTAAAGACATCTATTCTCTTAAGGAATAGTCTGAATTTTTAAATATAAAACATAAAAATTGCATTTTTTTTCTAAACTGAAAAAGAAAATACATCCTTCAAATTCTCTTCTAGATAATTTAAGGGATGAAAGGTAGCCCCCCCCCCCCCCCCCCCCAGCCATATTTGAACTCAAAAATTGTTCATGCTTTCATCTTTGATATCCTTCAAAATTCAGGAAGTGGTTTTGGAGCTATGCAGACAAGTGTTCAGTGTCCAACACTGATGGAGTTCTTGCAATATTAAGGTCATTACACAACTTCATTATTTCACGCAGCTTGAAGCGTTAAGTTGAAAAATGTTTTGACTTTTTACCCTTGAATTTCTTGAATGTATGCCCACATGTTTTATACTAAAGATCTCTAGATATTTTTAAACTAGCTTGGTATCCTTCTGAGAGTCTCACTACATTGAGTCACGCTGAAAAAATTTTAGGGAAATATTTAGATCACTCAGTTGAGTATGTGGTATCTATTTGGGGATGAAATCCACTCATTATTTTCTCTGGTCCAAATCCTGTTTTATTCTTTTTTTTTGTTTGTTGTTTGTTTTTGGTTTTGGGCTTTTTCTGTGGTTTTTTTTTTTGTTTTGTTTTGTTTTGTAATGGATACACATATCTACAATGAAGCCTGCCAGAATTTTGACATGAAATTTGAAACTCTAAATGGGTCTAGCCTATCTAGAGGTGTTTGACTACATATTGCCATGCTGTAGAGGATTCAGAATCTTTGTTCCACTCCTTCTGGGTAAATAAAGTCAAGAATAGACCACTGTATAAAAGTTAGCTGGTGCTGACAGTGCCATCAGGCTGCCCTGTAAAGTGATTGTGACTGCTCTGTGTCTTGCTGAACTCAGGGCTGCCGCTGTACATTAGGAATGGTCTGAACACAGGAGAGATAGGTTCTCCTGTGCACCTCAGCAATATTTTTTGTTGCCTCTGCACAGCCCTGATATTTAAGCAAGAGCTGAGTTTCTAGCAATTTGGTTTGGAGCGCTAACAGAAATACCTAAGTTCAGGTGTCTTGAGATCTGTGCTCTTCAAAAAGGAGTTAGCTACCAGTCAATTTGAAATTCTCTTGAGGTTAGCATGAACTGAGTGAGCAGGCTGACTGAGTCATTGTTTTGAATTGTTTTGAATTCAAGAACATTAATAGTATCTAAATCCCATATTATGGAAATTTTTGACGGCCTAAATCTATGCATTTATGATTTGTTTCCCATTCTGTGATGTAGGTCACTCTACTGGAGTACATTACTTTCTTACAGTTTTCTGAGATTTTATGCTTAAATGTGTCTAAAATGGTTTTGATATAAATGGAAGGTCTTTACAAATTCTGACAGGTAAAGACAACTACAGATACACCTAAAATTAAATTAATGATAAGTTAAATACTTCTGACCCAAGAAAACCAGTCTTCTTCTAATTAATTTGTGTACATATATATATATATATATATATATATGAGGAATTATAATGTTTCATGTTTCTTATTATATTCTTATTATTTTTAATAATAAAATTATTAATTTCATATTATAGATACTCTTTCTTATTACTGCACATTGTCACCCCCTTCTTGCAGACTTAAGGATATTATCATCACATATGGGCAGTCCTCTGTTAGGTGGCCTCAGTTGATAGGGAGGTTCCTGGATGTAGGTGATTTCCTCATCCAGGAAAAACTTAAATTTGTCTACTATTTTTCTATTTTGGGCAACCCAGATGTTTAGTCCATCCTCACAATCCCTCTGACAGAAAGAAGGAAGTTTATTCTCTTTTTATTTTGCCATAGAATGCTCACATATATATATAAATAGAACAGGTAATAACTAGAACAGATAACAACTGTTAAATGCTCTTAAAACTGTATTCCTCCTTAATATCAGAAGTCTTCTTTTAAAACATTTTACTATTTCTTTATTGATCTGTTATGAATAGAGCAGACTGCAGGAAGATTTGGAAGAATTTTGTCCTTCACATTAAAGTCACCCCATAAAACATTTTGTAAGTCACAAAGCCCCTTTGCTGTGTTCTGTGAAATCTCAATGTGAAGCTGGAAGGCTAAGGTGCTACTTGAGTGGTAATACAAAACTGGTTTCAAATAGCAATGCAAATTTAGTTCAGAGCTTTTTCTGCTGCTATTACTTGGACTTTGTGGTCCTAATATTTCTGAGCTGATATAATATAAAAATGTTGTAAATAGTGGATGTGCTTGAATACCAGTAGTGCTTAAAATCAGGAGGAAGTGCAAAGAACAAAAGGATTTGCCACTCTATGGCAAAGAAGAAGTCTTAGAAGTCTAAATTTTGAAATTTAAAAAACAGTGAGAAAAAAAAATTGTCTATTTTTTTTGTTAAATAAAGTGAAAATAGGAGATTAAAACTTTTCACAATGGATGTATGATGTACAACTCGTAACCTCAAACAACAAACTTTCACGCAATTGTAATAGAACAAGGATGCTAATGTTCGAGTGAGGAATTTTTTTCCAGATATTCTATGTGGCATCCAACAGATTTTAAATGTCTGCATTATACAAGTCTTTGTTGATATGCATTTTTAGATAAAACTGATAGTAATTTGATGTATAAGGTAACATACCACACATTTTCAAACACTTTTACTAATTGTTTTTATTAACCTTTTATGGCATTCTGTTTTTGAGATATTTATAACCTGTTTCTCAATTAAAATGTGCTTTCGATATACAATGAGATTTATATTTTAGTGGAATGCTCAAGGTCACATCCAGTGGTGGAGAATACAGGTACCAATTTCACAGCCTGCTACTCAGATCACCAGACCAGACTCCTAATATTTTTGTTAGACAAATGGCAACAAAGTTTATTAGAAGGCAAGAGAGTGCTACAATGTTCCATTTATTTTGGTATGGATTTCCTGTTATAATGACAAGATTATCTGGCAAAGCCGTATTCCAGCTTTTAGAATTAAATAAATATTACTGTAAGTACAGTGAAAAGGTTTGCACTTTAATAACAAAATTATGTTTGCATTTCATAGATAAAATTTGCATACATATTCCTCCACACTGGTAAGACCATAATTGATCAGTGCTTAATGTTTCAAGATTTTTTTCAGTGTCCAGTTTGTTCTATCCAAATTGTGTCTTAAAAACTGTTTTCTTTGAACCTGAACATTCTTTTTCATTAAGTCCAAATACTTTATTTGAATTCTGAATGACAACCAGCAATCTCTTTTTTTGGTAGTTTGATCTAACTTTTTATATTAGAAAAAAAAGAAAATAATGGTTTACAACTTCTTTAAGTTATTAGGGCAAATATTTCAATAAAAACATTCATGCTTAATGCTGAAAAAAATGAGGATATTTCACTATGTTAATTTGTGATCTGAAAATGTCGGAGTCATCTCCGGCACGACATGGGGCTCTCTGGCAGGCAGAAACACTGCTTGCCGTCCTCACACGGGAGCACCGGAGGTCAGAATCACTGACTCCCACACAGTGGGCACTAGATGTGGGAGTCTGGCCACCACGAGGATCCCCTTTACCTGGAATTCCCTGAGAAAAGTCTGTGCCAGGGTCAGGAACCAGGAATGAGACAAGCAGGAATCGCTGGCTTCAGTCTTCAGTTGTTCATTATTTCTTTATCACAGTTCAGAGCCTTAGGTGACAACAGGCTCAGCACACTTCAAAGCCATGTGCCAGAAAGAGCTAAATTGGATGATTCCAAGGATTTTTATACAGATACCTTATCAAACTGAGTTCCACAACATACCTAACATGCACTGTATTTTTATTTTTCTACCAATTCCTAATTATTCTTCAGTCACATAACATCTGCACTGTGACTTTGTCTCACCAATCACTGTGCTATCAACACTGCAGAAAATGGAGTAGATGAAGAAGGAAGAAGGAAGAAGCTGAGTCAACACCCAAAAGTACTCCATCTTGTCTTTCATCTACCTTCCATACTAAACCCCAAAATCTACTTTTTCACCCTGTGATATTCTACAATATCATCTACTACATACATTAACAGAACTCAACTTCTCACAAAGTCCTGGAAGCTTTCTCCATGGCCAAAGACTAAAAGCTGTGCTCTCCTGAGAAATAAAACCTCTCAGGGCAGGCACAGGAGATATTCCGGTGTCCTGGATTCCCACATGAAAACTCCAGACCAGATGTGACTTATTACCTTGCTTCTGAAAATATCATAGAAGAATTTAATCTGTTGGTGAACGGAGTCATTAAATCTGGAGATCAAATTAACTGTTGTTAAATAAAATAAAAATAGAAAGTAGTATCTAATATAAAATGAATGCACACATTTTTTGTCTTCAAATGCAAATGTACTTTGAATGCTTAATAAACACCTGGAACGTATAACTCATAGTGAGCTTGTAATTTGTGCTAGCAAATCACACAGTTCTCCTTTAATTTCACTGTTTTTTTGAGATAAATCAATTTATAAAGCAGTAAATATTTTATGGCTATCTATAATAATTTCTACTGATTATGATAATTAACTACTAAGAGCTAAAAATATCAGTAAAACCAGAGTCAGAAAAGTCATTATGTCACACTGCCAGGATGGTGGCCATGGAACAGCCTGCCCAGGGAAATGGTTCTGCCACCACCCCTAGAGGTATTTAGAAGATGTGTAGATGTGGTGGCTAAGGACATGATTTAGTGGTGGACTCAGCAGTGTTAGGTAAATTGCTGGACACGATGACATTAAGGATCTTTTCCAACCTACATGATTCTATGATTCTAGGACACACATTCTACAAGAAATGCAGCTCAGGACACAGCTGGTCTCTTCTGCTGAAAGAAAACATTGCTAAAAAATCTGATTTTTTATCCACCTGCCTCTGGCCTGTATTGATGCTGGGGATTGCGGCAGCTCACATGCAGGACTTTGCACTTGGCCTTTCTGAACTTCATGAGATTCACGTGTGCCCACTCCCGAAGCCTGTCAAGATCCTGCTTGTACTTGTTTTGCCTGTAGTAGGGTAATTTTCTTCACACTGAGTAGTGTGGGGCTATGTATTGGTTTTAGGCTGGAAACATGTTGATAATATAGAGAAGTTTTTGTTATTGCTGAGCAGCACTTGCACAGTCAAAGCCTTTTCTGCCTCTCACCCCAAACCATCCACAGGGAGGATGGGAGTGCACAGGAAGATGTGAGGACACACAGCTGGGACAGCTGACCCCAAGTGACCTAAGGGACATCCCATAGCATGTGGTGCAGTGCTCAGCATATAAAGCTGGGGGAAGAAGAAGGAAAGGGGTTAATGATGTTTGTCTTCCCAAGTAACTGTTATGCAGGACAGAGCCCTGCTTTCCCAGAGATGGCTGAACACCTGCCTGCCCACAGGTGAATTAATTCCTTGTTTTACTTTTTTTTGGGTGCACTGCTTTTGCTGTGCCTGTTAAGCTGTCTTTATCTCAACCCATGAGTGTTCTCAATTTTACTCTTCTGATTCTCCCCTCCAGTTTGTAAGGCTGTATGGGGCTTAATTGCCTGCTGCACTTAAAACGACAACACTTGTGGGTGGCATCCTATCCATCACATGTGTTCGGCCATACCACATGGCTTGAGTATCCACAAATTTGCTGAGAGAATGTGAAATCCCACTGTTTAGGTAACTAACAAAGACATTGTACAGTACAGAACCTTGGTACACAGCACTTGTTACTGATGTCCCCTGGGTAGAGAGCTGTTGGCTTTAACTTGTTGGATGTGGTCTTCCACAAACAAAATGAAATGATCAAAAGTAGAATGAAGTTGAGTGTGTGGACTGTGGTGGAGGCTGTACATGTTTATTCCAGAAAGCAGTGACATATATCAGAAGATTCATTTTCATATTAAAAAAATTCCATTCTTCTATTCTGACACATCTCTGAGGGAGCACAGAAAAAAGAATTTGAAGTTCAAATAAAGTATTGTCAAAAATATCCATAAAAATAAAAGCGATGATATTACATGCTCCTAGAAATATTTACAATATAACTTTATATTGCCTTCTTTCTCTCTTTCCTCTTCTGTCCATATTTTTTCATGCTGCAGTTTTTGCTTCAACAGTGGAATTGCATGTTTCTTTCATTAATGTCTGTGGATCAGTTATGATAGACTTTCTGATTTAAAATATTTTATTAATGAGTTGTCTTTTTTTTTGTTTGAATGATTTTTTTCCTTTTTTTTTCTTTTTTGTTCATATAAGCTAGAATTCAACTTGTTTGATTTTGAACATTGGGAGATTTCTAGCTTTTCTTATTATTGTATGCTCATAAGGACTGAACTTATGATTAAGTCCTATTCAGACCTGAATTGAATAAAATAAAAGCTAAAAATATAATAAGCAATATCCCTGAGCCTTCTTTGTTGTTGTTTTCTTAAAAACAAAAATGCATACAATCAAAATCCAGTCTATTTCTATTTAACTGACTAAATGAATCTAATCTCACCCTTTAGCTTATTTTCTAATCATTTCATCTTTACTATAATATTTCGGAACAGATGATTTTTTTTTCAATTTCTCATTTTTGTCAATATCTTTGAAAATTCCTGCTGATTTTTAATGTATCCACGCTGCAGATGACACACTGCTGTATTGTGTGAGGAGAGCATAAGAAGGATTAATAACATCCTGAACTCAAGGTTAATATAGTCTTGCATCAAAAACTGGATAGAATGACATGTCAGCTTTTCAACAACCACTTATCATCAAATATAGACAACACAGTATTTCCATAAATATTTGAAGAAAAATAGTAGCCATCTGAGTGTATGAATTTACATTTTTTTTCACTCTAATAACATGTATTCTTCAAGTAATGAGTCTTTTCATTTATCATAAAGTTTCCCTTTATAATAATATTTAATATCTGACAAGGTAATCATCTTGCTAAATCAACCAATATTTGCCTTTAGTTAATATTTATATACACATAAACTAATACAAATATTTTAACGATTTCTCACATTAGATTTGGATATTGGCCCTCCTTCCAATCACATAGAAAGATAGCTTCTATTATTTAAACATGTATCATGAAGAAATAGCTGTATTGATTAGCACTTAAGGAGGAATATTTTTTATATCGTCAAAATTAATTCTTCACCTCAAGATCTTTTCACCTTCATCCTAGGTTTATACTTGTGAAATAATGAGTTGTAGGAAAAAACAGTATAACAACACAATTCTAACAGCACTTTTTAAATAGCACTAAGGAGGTTTCAGTACAATGAAAGGAAGATTCAGTTTTAGCACTTAACTTATCTATGCTTGCTAGTTGACCCAAATTGCTTGTATTCTTGCAAGCTGTAATACATTCTCATAAAATTTGCATTTTTACACAACAGAAATATTCTTTCTCTGAAATGAGGGGCTATGTTCAGATTTGCTCAGTTTAAAGCCACTGACCTAGCTGGATTTGAAAATTGCTTCAGTAGAAACAGACTGTTTCTTTTAAAAAGTATAATTACCTGAGCAGTAGTTCAACATAAGATTGTCATAAGATCCAATTATCACCTAAAAATGAGCCTTAGCTGGTACTTAGCTACACATCAGCATAAAGGAGATTTCTATGCAATATTTCAAGTATTATCTGGGTATGAAAATTGCTTTTTTTTCTTAAATTCTTTTGTTCAGTTCTGTTTTCAAGATGTCTTTTTTACTTTAATCTTAAGAATTGTTTGATTTTGATAACTAATTTTTATTGGTATTCTTTTCAATTATTTCTGTGTTTCATATCTAAAAAGCAGGATAACATGTAGAATACATTACATGATATAAAAAAAATATCAGCAAGATAAGCTTAAAGTTTAATTGTGATGCCCTCTTTTAATGAAGAAAATTAGTCCGACAACCATTAATATACAATAGAAAAGACTGACATGCATTAACAACTACAAACAGCGTCCCTAAGTTTATGCAAGTTTAAAAAATGCTGGGATGATATATTAATCAGTGTTAGCACTGAAAAGAGATGGCAAAATTTGCTGATCTCTGCATTCTAACTTAAGCTGAGAAAGTTTTTTTTCTAATTTATTCATTGAATTTCACCTCTCTGTTCTTGAATTCTCTGTGGGCAAATTAGAACTCTCTCAAATGTATTAATCATTTTACAGTGTCCAGAAAATATTGTTTGTGAACTATTTTTGTCTGTAAACAAATTATAAGTAGTGTGCAAAAAAGTTTTCAAAATTCAAATTGCCCTTATCACTTTAGTTGATATGTGAATTGACAAATTAAATCACAGTCTCAAATGCTTATAAGTGTTTTCTTCTACCTGTCTGAAATTGCCTAGGCCAAATTAAAGTGCTTAATTTTGTGTAAATAGTAACTTATTCAATTTATAATTAAGGAGTTTAAGATAAGTGAATATATTAAACTGTTTCCATAGTATGTTTTCTAACATTAGAATTAGAATAAAATTGTAAGTGAATTTAAAATATTACATTGTTACATTCCTAAGGGCATGTGAAAGCAATTAACTGCACTTTATGTATCAAATGAAAACTAAATATCAAATTAGTCAATCTAAAACTTTTTCCCTGTAATTGACTTCTTATTTGATTTAAATTAAAGTCAAAACTATATTTCATGTCTACTATGTTCTAGGAAATATAAATTTGGATATGACTTTACTCTTGGACATTGTTGACTATGTAAGCAAGATAGATACTAGCTGAAATAAAATATTACTAAAGATTTATCTGTTGTCTTTAGTTTCTCTTTTTACCTGTTATCAGTCTACAATTTGTCATATTTGAATATGTTCTCATCAATATTTGTGGGCAATAAAAGATGAATTCAGGATTACAACTGTTGAATTGTGTATAGATTTATGTTAGAATCCTTCCCATTACACTTGTCAAGACTATCTTTTTGTTAGACTCTATCCGTCTACATATTTATTGCATTACTGTTTGCTGTTCCCTGTGAGAAAATAAAAAAGCTTTTCATAGTCTGAGTTGTGCAATGCATCTGCTGTTTTCAAGTTCTATTAAGTGACTGTTGAAACTTCATTTTTTAAGGATGTTTTACACAAAACTCTCCAAACATTTCTTATTCATTTGAAAAAATCATTAGCAATGAAAAACAAAATCTGAAATACTTTGAAATTTGATTAAAGGGTACATGTGTTGAGGTTCAGATGGTTATCTAAGAGATTTCTTTTCACTTGAATACCAGTCTGTATATATCAAATACATGCACACAGAAGTAAAATTTTACAAAAGGCTGTTCCATATATCTGTTTCTAAATGTCCCTTGAAATTTCAGAAAGGGTGGTGCTTTATATATATTTTAATTGCTGTTCAAGTCTGTTTTGCCCATGAGAGTAATTAATAAATAAATGCTCTACCTTTATCTTGACCTTGAGCTTTCTCAGCCTATTTTCTTCCCCACAGTGTTGAGGAGAAGTAAGAGAGTGGTTGTGTGGGTGTAAGCCAAGGCTAGTCCGTCATAAAAGCTAGCAAATAATTTTCTGACAATTTCAAGCTACATTTTATTTTACTCTTAACAGTTCATATTATTGTTGCTATTGATACTTATATTAACAGGAGGAAACATCAGGATTTTTAGAAATCCTGTTATTTTGCAACAAACTTTTTTGTTTAGAGAGCTTTGAGAGGCTGGACTATTCTGACATGCTCCTTTGATCTCAGGTCAAATACCTGAGCAGTAGATGTGTACAGATAGGGCTCTGTGGTAACTCTTTGCAGGCAAATTGGAGGTTTGGAAACTAAGAAATGTGGATTGCCTCACTTTTAATGTTTACCAAGGCCCTGACACACTACATTGCCAGAGGCAAATTACAAACACTTCTTACCTGAGAGGAAAAACCTTAAAGCTGAATTTCTGGTTAATTTAGCTCATTTTAACTGGAGCAGAGGTGTCAGAATGGAACAACAAACAGCATTCAATGAATGAGATTCTGTCTTATATGCCCCTCTGAGTACAGGGAAAGAAGACCAAACTTATTCCCTTTTGTCTCTGAAGAATTGTATTATCTTGCTTCATTTTCCACCACTATATGAGCTTCTTATAGAGAATCTAACCTACCTGTCAAGCTTAAGCCTCGACCCTACTCAAGTCAAAGCTTTTGAGTGGAGGAAATGTTGACACAGTTTTACCTACTTATCAGGTTATTCTATTATATACACATTGTAAAGTAAAATACTTGATAAGAAAGTGCAAAAACTAAGTGCAAAGACAGTAAGCATATAGACTATACAAATACAATACTAATTCTTGCATTACGTAATTCATTATTACTCAGTCTTCCTTTTTTTTGTATTAGTTGGGGCAATATAGAAGGGTCCCAAATGGAAGGGCCTCATTTCGCCAGCAGCTGACATGCATGGCACTAGAAATACGTAACGTCTGATAAAAAAATAAATGGCCTCCTTTCTACCATACTAGTCATACTCCAAGAAAAATGTAAGTGGCACTTACCTTCAAAAAATTAAATAATGGCAGAATGTTAGTGTTCTTTCTATATGAAAGGCTGTAAATGCACGCTTTTGTCGGAAAAAAAACTTATCTTTGATTATACATGATTTACTGCATAATTGTTCTTTAAGAAATTTGATCTTTTGGTCTTTTTCTCTTTACTCTGTAACCTTTAAGAAAGATGTCAGAATCTTTTGTAAATTACTTCAGTTTAAGCCTGGGGAAATTACAGTAATCCAAAGAAGGTGGTAGTTAAAATGATCCCATGAAAGAATATTAAACACACAGACCTGATTATGAAATGTTCAGAACGTATTCTTTTCTCTATGCTTTTCACCCATGACATCTATAGCAAGGCAGAAAATTAATATACACTTCCTGGCACATGACCAAAGGGGTAATATTTCTCCTCAACTACTTGCCCAGAAATGCAAATCATTATTAATTTCTATTGTCTAGGCTTTCATTCTCTTATCAACTTCAAATCTCTGTTGCCTGTTTTAAATTTTGCAAGAAAAATTTGACCCATGAACATAAGACAATATAGTCTAATTATCCTCTTGTCATCCCCAGAAGAAAAGACAACAGGAATAAACTCAGTAAGAAGGCCTTTTCCAATTGTGTGCATAGACAGTTTTCCTAAGAAATCTGAATCACTGAATCACTTGGCAGAGAGTAAATGTCATTTTTGTTTCTCTTCATTTCCCACTTCAAACAGAGTAGCAACTCCAAAAGTCAGTTTTCCAAGGCGTAAAAAACCAAAAAAAAAATCATGCAACCTGTTTCATAAAAAAGAATCTATATTTTTAATACCTCTGTAAAGCAAGTTAGACCATAAGATATAAAGCAAAAATTAATAGTAATATAAGAGAAGTTTCTAGAAACAGTTAAAAAAGAGCTGAAGCCATACATTGCATTCAAAGGACGCTAGGAGGGATTATAAAATGTGAATGCATCAAGAGTAATAAAGAAGAACAAGTGAGTGGCAAATGGAAGCAAAACTAATATTCTTTTTTTACACACATCAGGATCAAGAAGCCTATATGGCCATTTGATGATGAGAATATAAAAGGTATACTAAAAACAAAGAAGCAGAAAAAGGTCATTGTCGAGAGGCTTCAGTGGTGAACCTTGTGAAAGAAGAACAGGAGAGGAGAGTCCCATTAGGCAGCTGCTGTCAGCAAGAGACTTATCTGAAACTGAGTGATTGTGGGAGAGGAGGGGGAATTTAGTTTACACAGATTTCAAAAGGCCTTTGGACAAATATCTCACACAAAGCTTTTAAGTAAATTAGGTGGCATGAGCAAAAGCATTTGTTGAATAGATAAATGACTGGTTAGGAGAAAGAAAACACAAATAGGAGTAAGTTGTCAGTCCTTGAAGTGGAGACAGGTCATCAATGCTGGTAAGCGGAGGCCTGTACTGTAAAACATATTCATCACTGACCTGGAAAGCAGGAGATTACTGAAAACAGAAAGGCTGCTGACAATACTGTATTATTCAAGATAGTAAGTTTGAAGGCTAACTGTGAGGAATTAAAAGAAAGACTGTAAGACTGAAGGGCAAAAAAGTGACGAATGAAATTCAGTGTAAATAATACAACACGATGTACATGGGAGAAAAACAATCCTAATTCCACATATAAAATTATAGGCTCTGAACTAACCATTACCTCTCAAGAGTGTTATCTTTGGGTGTAAAAAACCATTTTCTGAAGTACCAGTTTTATAATAGCAGTGGTCAGAAAAAAAAAATAAAATTCTAGCGACAATTAGGAGAAGGAGACAGAACAAGACACAAACCACCATAATGCTGGTAGCTGACTTTGCCACACCTTGAATAATGCAAGCAGCTCTCATTCTAAAATATTATGCAATTAACTTGGAAAGACTCCAGAGAAGGCAGCAAAATACAGAATAATTTCTGTAGAAGAAATGACTGAATAAGCTAAGAACATTTAATCTAAGAAATGTTAGAGGAAATATGATAGAGGTCTATTAGATCAGGAGTCAGAGGGATGGCAACATATTTTTCTCTGTTCATATTGGCCAAACCCTGGGCTTGAGACAGTCATGTCAAGGTTGCAGTTTAGCTTTTCTAGGAAGGGATGTGATGACTATTTGTCTCTGTTCTGGGACACGTCTCTGTCTGGGGTGGTAGTGGAAAAGGGATTTTACTGAGTCTAGAGGACTCAGGGATATTCTCAGAGTAGCAGGAATAATACAGTAAACCATGCTCTATATACATAGCTCTTAGAGGGGACAGAAGGAACACATAGCAGCATTCTTCGCACCATTGGTACTAACCTGTATCACAGAGGAATCTCTGAAAGGCATTGAAGTGGGAGATTTGATCAGGCTATGAATGTCCTTGGCCTTGTTTCTGCTCTTCCTTTTGATCAGTGGCAGGGCAGATGTAGGTGCTCTGATAGATGCATCAGAGCTCCAGAGCCCAAGTGCCTAGAGGCAAAGAGGCTGTAGCATCAGCCACCTGCCACGCCTCTGTGTATGCCAGGGCTTCTCTGGCTCCTGAGATGCACATTACCACCACCAGGCTCCTGTAGGGCTTTCTGAGCACCAAACCCAGCATGTAGTATCAGAGGAGCCACACGGAAGGCATTATGACAACAAAGTGGAACTGGCCTTATGTAAGGCTTCTCCTGGACTCTGTATTAATCAGCTCCCAATTGGGCTTGAAACACACATGCTGCAGCAGTGTGCAGCCTGGAGACAGCTGCTGCTGTCAGGCATCTGACTGCAAAATCTTTCTGAAGCTTTTCTGAGTCTTTTCTCAGGCTTATCATGAAGAAACATTATGGACACAGTATTTAGATCTACCTTTGCAGCAAAGCTGCTAGAGATGGAGTCTGAATGATTAGTTTCACATTGTTTTTAAATAAATAGCCTAAAAGTTAATATTCCTTTAGTTTTTCAAAAACCCATGGTCCTTCTTCCTGAACAAATTTGATCTTTGTTTACTGCCTTTATCATTTTTTTTTCCTCACTGAATTTTTTCCCATTTCAGCCTGTTTTTCACCTTGTTTCAAAGGAGTGGAACTAGCATAGTATATTAAATGCTTGTTCAATATCTCAATGCTTGAAATTTCAAGTTAATTACACTTCAAATTATACAACCCAGAGTCTGAAGATAATATTTCAGTAGAATATTATATTTCTGTAGAGCAATAAAGTAATATTGCTATTCTTCTCTATGATACTGCCTAACAAACATGAGGATGCACTAGAAACAAGAAACAATTTAATGCTTTCTGTGATATAGGGATTACAGTTTTACTTGCTTATTTTATGATTGATGCTTAAGAAAAAGGGTTACTTGAGTCCTGTAGACCTTGAATAACGTGACTCAGAATAAATAGATGGGTATCAAATCTTACTAGTTGATTCAGATTACCATGGGTATTCCCAGCTGACATTTTTATTACATATACAATTTTTCCTCTTGAGTGACAGCAAGAAGTTCTATAAAACTTTGGATTTATAAATCAGTTCTGATTTATATATGAACAGTCAGAGGTTTTGAAAATGGTTTTGGTTGTTTATATATCTTAGAGTTGTTGAAGACACATATTTGTGGGTTATATGCAGAAGCAACATGTTTGAAAAATATAAATATGCATGTTGGTTTTGGGGACTTTGTGTTGCTTTTTTAAAATTAGTATATTAACTACAGCTGAAGCTTTTTGTGACAGACTTTGATGTAATCACGGAGCTGAGGCGGTGCCCTGTCCTGCAGTGCAAATAGCAGCACGTCAAAAGCAAATGTCCTGCCAATTAATCTAAGCAATGCTGAACATAGGGAATTTGCCAACCCACAGGCAGCTGAGGTATAGTTTACTTGCTGTGACATCTGGTACCTGTTATTTAAACAAAAGGACATTTTGTGAATTTCTTGTTCTCTGAGAGCTCTGGTGGTGTAACATTTCAGGTTTGAAAAGTGAAAAATATATAAAATACTGGAATATCAGGTTTTTCAAATACAAAATATTCTGAATGTGACTTTTTTTTGGTTTTAAAGAGAGAATAAATTGAAGTTTTCCATCATGAGCAACAGCAGACCGTCACATCCTGCAGCACTTTGCATCCAAATCAAATTTCTAAATGGAGGTTGGAATACACTATGTGTAGCATTGAAGCAGGTTGATTGCCTCTTCTTCAAGCACCAAAGAGGTGTTGGATAACTCTGCCTCTTGGTAGATATGAGGCATTTAAATACTCTCACAATAAGAACAGGAAGGATGAGTGTGAATATCAGGATAAAAGCCATTTTGGTTTCATTATCTGTCTTGAACAAAATGTAAAATTTGTATATTGGTGGCATATCTCAAACAGAGGAAGAAATAGGGACAGCCTGTTATTGCCATCCATCCTGTTTGCCAAATGGGAAGGAAAGGCAGTGCAAGAAAATGGGATGCAGTTAAAGGCATCATACAGTTATTGAACAGAAACATTCAAAGCAAAGGGAAACCTTCATTCTGTTATTTCCTAGCTTTTGCATGCCTGAATTTGCATTCTCATTATTTGGCATTAGTTTTTATACACAAGGTCATACAGGTTGTGGATTTGAAGTTATGTATAGTGCTTATGAAAGTCAAAGCACTTTTGCTTTTAGTGTTATTATTTTTATTATTACCCTCTATTTTAAAACATAAACAGACAATGACTCAAGTGGCACTTGCTGTGTTTTGCCTATATGGACCCTAGAAACTGAAGAAGAAAAAAAGCATACATTCTCCTAAGAAACATACCCTTTATGATGTCAGCCTGCAGACATTCACTGTCATTGTTTAAAAATGTGCTACAAAGGTGACAGCATTTTCTAAAACATGTCCCTTTCAGTGGGAAATTTCAGGAAACTCACAGCTGAGTTAAACTGTGAAAGGATTCAGGTTTCCTACAAGTAGTTAGTGGTGTAAAAAGCAATCCTCCTTTCATAGAAACAGAAATGAACCTTTTAACAACACCCATGAACAATTGTTTACATACAGGGTGACGGTGACTGCTCATTCATGTGGGAAATACACACATCCTTTGGTAAATAGAAAAAAAAATCTGAGCAGCATGTGCAATTACAAAGCAAGCAATTATACATGGGTAAACTACATAGTGATCATATTTGAAATGTATGAACCCTCTTTATTGCTGAATATGATGATGTTTTCATCTAAAAAAGAGGTATATTCAGACCAGACTTTCTTATTACAACATCAGTGTCAAAAACATAGAAAGTAAACTTTGTTAGATTATTTCTATGGCTCCGCAAAGGGGTTTAAATAGCTCTAATTTTAAAATCTCATTCAAGTTATATTGAAAAGAGAACTTTGACACTAAGGTCTCTGTTCTGGTTTCTGCTACACCAGTATGAATTCTGAGTGCAATTTATGCATTACCCTCAGTTTAGTGAACTTATCTGCAATTCACTGAGTTAAAATCAGATTAGTATCTAACTTGTTTTCATTCTGAAATACTATTTTAGTAATTTTAGATTAAACAAGAAGTCAGCCATCTAATGTTGATGACATGTGATTCAGTCACTGACTACCAGAAAAAATTATGTTTGATTGGAAGTGACTTTTAAATGTCATCTAACACAACCCTTCCTGATGGACTGGGTCATCTTCAGCTGGGTCAGGATGCTCAGAGTGCTGTCCAGTCTGACCCTGAATTGGGCATCTACCACCTGTCTGGGAAACCTGCTCCTGTGTTTCACCACTTACACTGTAAAAAAATATCTTCCTTATGTCTACTCTAGCTTGTCTAGTATTGTAATTTAAAGCCATTACTCTTTATCCTATTACAACAGGTAAAAAGTCATCACCCGTGTTTCTTGCTTGTTCCTTTAATTATTGAAAGGCCTCAAAAAGTTGTCCCCAGAGTCTTCTCCAGGCTGGGCAACCCCAGTTCTTACAGCCTACCCTCATATGAGAAATGTTCTATCACCCTGATCATTTTTGTGGCCCTCCTCTGGACTCTCTCCCACAGGTGCATGTTTTTCCTGTGCTGAGGACCCTGCAGCTGGGTGCAGTGATCCAGATGGAGTCTCACCAGAGTGGAGTAGAGGGCCAGAACACCCTCCCTCATCCTGCTGGACACACTTCTATTGGTGCAGCCCAGGACACATCTGGGCTGCACAAGCATGTTGATGGCTTATGTCCAGCCTTTCATCCATCACCATCCCCAAGTCCTTCTCAGCAGGGGTGGTTCTCTGTCTGTTCACCCCCCATCCTGTGTTGATACCAGGGACTGCCCCAATCCAGGTGCAGCACCTTGTGCTTGACCTTGATGAGATTCTCATGGGCCCACAACTCAGGTTTCTCCAGGTCCCTCTGGATGGNCCCTCCCTCATCCTGCTGGACACACTTCTATTGGTGCAGCCCAGGACACATCTGGGCTGCACAAGCATGTTGATGGCTTATGTCCAGCCTTTCATCCATCACCATCCCCAAGTCCTTCTCAGCAGGGGTGGTTCTCTGTCTGTTCACCCCCCATCCTGTGTTGATACCAGGGACTGCCCCAATCCAGGTGCAGCACCTTGTGCTTGACCTTGATGAGATTCTCATGGGCCCACAACTCAGGTTTCTCCAGGTCCCTCTGGATGGCATCCCATCCTTCAAGTGTGTCAACCACACTGTTCAGCTTGGTGTCATCTGCAAAGCTGCTGAGGGTGCACTTGTTCTTTCTGTATATGTCATCAATGAAGATATGAAGCAGTACTCAATACTGGTTCCAATACAGACAACTGAGGGGCACCACTTGTCACTGATGCCCTTTAGGACATTGAGTTATTGACCACTACTCTCTGGTTGGGACCATCCAACTAATTCCCCATTCACTGAACAGGCAAGCCATCAAATCCCTATCTGTCTGATTTAGAGAGGAGGATGTCCTGGGTCACTGTGTGAGGTGAGGCTGACAGGTCAGTAGTTCTCAGTGGCCTCTATTCTACCCTTTTTAAAGATGGGGTGTGGTGTTTCTCCTGTTCCAACCACCAGGGACTTCACCTTAGTGACTTCAAATATTGTGGAGAGTGACTTGGCAACTACATCAGCCAATACCCTCAGGATTCTGGGGTGAATCTCATGAGGTCTCATAGGTTCCTTATGCAGGTTCCTCAACTGGTCACAAACCTCTCACAGTGGGAAGGATTTTGCTCCCCTAGTCCCCATCCTGTTGCCCATCTGCTTTGGAGGCGTGGGAAGAGAGGCTGACAGGAGAGACTGAGGTAAAGAAAAGTTGTCGAGCACCTTCTTCTCATCGTCTGTTGTTACCAGTTTACCAGTCAGGTTTATAACGAATCTTCCTTTCAGGAAAGGGAATGAAATCTTGTGATTTCAATGAGGATCCATTGTCCAAGCTGTGGCATATATTACTGCACTTCATGTCATCCCCTTCACTTTTCTTGTTTTGGTGTAGTATCAGGGGTTTTTTGTGTGCCTTTTTTTTTTTTTTTTTTTTTTT
>VXBU01005256.1:168794-185396 GCA_013400315.1 Bombycilla garrulus
TTTTTTTGTGTGTGTGAGTTTTTTTTGTTTTGGTTTTGGTTTTGGTTTCGGTTTTTGGTTTTTTTTTTAAATTTAATTTCTTCAATTTCTCTTCTGTCTCTTTGTTTCCCTTTCTTCACAGATTTTAAGGATTTCAATGGGAATAATTTTGGCAACTTCTTGTCGGTTTCACTGCCCCTCATTTCATCTCTGTACATTTGATGGTGTTCACTCAGTTTCCAATTCTTGGGGTTTTTTTTTCAATCACAATTTTAATCTTCCCAGAGTGTATGTTCCACTTTGTCCTCTGATTTCAAGATTTCATCCCCTTTCCTGAAAGGAAAATATTTTCTTTCTTTGATCTTCCTTTTCAGGCTGAAATTCCTGTAGAAGCAATTTCTGTTGTTCTTTGCATCCCTTGCCTACTTCACCTCCAGTGCACGTTGGCTTTCCTGACCTCATTCTTGCAACACTGAACATCATTTCTGTTCTTGTCCCTGTGTCCACTACTTGTTCATTTGCTTCTTGCCCTTAAGTTTGACCAGCAGAACTTGACTTAGCCATGCTGGTCTGTTGCCTTTGTTTCTTATATAAAAATTTACATTTGCTCTTTGCACAACAGCTGACTGTTTCTCGGGAGCATTCAAGACCTGCTTTTCTTTATGTTTCCCTGTGAGTTTTGGGAAGAGAAGGAAAAATTACTCATTCAGCATATAGAACTTACTAGAATATATTTCTGTTTTATTATATGCTTCTCTTTACTTTTTGCAGCTGTGGCAAATAATCTACATATTACTGGCATTTGCAATGTGCTGTGACATAAGGTTTAAAATTTGCTTGGCTAGTTTTCTCTTCTTCTCAGGGTCTTATTTATAGAAATACTTTTCATACATATTTTCGTTATGTCCATAAACAGTATCTTTTATAAGAAGAAAGGAAACACACAAATTCTAAGTAAGTCACGTTATTTTTGTAACTTAATTATATATCTTTTTAAAAAAAAAAGTGGAGGGCTTTTCTTTTGTAAAAACTCAATTTTTGTACAAGTTTTACTGTTCAATTTTCCTGAAAAATTTCAAAGAATGCTTTTGTAAATTTCTTTGTTACAGGAACTAATGAATAAATAACTTGTTATTTCAATTTACAAATAACATATATTTATATGGAAGATTCCCAGAGGAGGATAATTTGAACATTCATTATAGACTTAGTATTACAACAGAAGCTAAAACTTTTCTTATAATTTCATGAGTAAAAAATGTAGAAAATAAACAAAATTTCATCAGCTCTGTGTTAATCAGTGGTTGCCTCACTAAAAAAAAAAAAATACCCCGTTTAGACAAACCCGTTAAAAATTATGCTAATTTCTATTAAATTTGAAAAAGATTTTAATATTATGAAACTTAGGGCTTTTAATAAAATGCATGCTACTCTACCTCTAAAAGAATATCAAGTATTAAACTCAAATCATGTTACTGAAGAACTATTCTTACCTGGGAATTAACTTTTATTTTTTAAACTATGGCTGAGGTATTTTTTCAAAGTATGTCTTTTTAGATATTGATCTAACATGCGAAAAAATGCCTATTTGAATCAATCTGATATGACTACTGCATTTACTCTTTATTAAAACTATATGTAATCTAAAAGTGTTTGGCAGGTGCAAGTTTCTGTGTCTGTGTCATGCACAGTATATTTCTGCCACTTTGGTGGCTAAGATGTAGGTAAAGTCAAGGTGTGTTAAGTCCATGCTCAGGACTAAATTTTATTCAATCTTCTGATGCCATCTTGTGGGTAGATAAAGAATTGTCTGTTGCATGAAAGAGTAAAGCAAAAGTGCAGAAAAATAATGTATTTTGTGTAGTTGAGTTCCCACAGCAAAATCACCTTCCATAAAGTTTTGGGTTTGTTTTTTTTCCTAACATGGTTTTCTAAACTAGGTCCTCAGAATTTACAGTGAACTTAACTGGGCAGTAAACACCACTTTGAAGATACATTTTTCCTCAGAACTGTTTTAATCAGTATTTCTTTCCGTCCTCTGAAGAAAACATAGGTCTCCTAGTCCAAGTACATAGCAGGAATCTGTGAAAACTAACCTTCAAGCTATACCAAATACAATAACTTTTATGCTTTAAGACTGCCTCCTTTACAAGACCTTAAACTTCAGAGATTCAGCTAAATTCTATAGTCAACTATTCCCTATTTTTTCCCACTTATTTAACAGTAGGAAAAAACTTAAGAATTAGCTGCTGCCAAGTCAAGTGTTTTTATGGTGTTGATTAGCAGAGTCTTCTTATCAGTGACCATCTTTCTTCAGTTATTTCCTATTCAGCTCGCTTCCACATTATTTAATGGTGCAAAAATTCACAGCTAGAGGCCAAGGTAGCTGGAGGAGTGAAATGTGTAAACCTAGGTAATATTCTCAGCTCGAACCCAACAAATCAGACAAAATCCCTTACTATCCAATCAAACAAACAAACAAAAAAGTCACCAGGAAAACAAACCAAACTAACAAAATCAGACTAAACAAAAACCTACACTGATATCTTTTTGCAGGACCAGAATTCCTCATAAATATACTGGTATTCTTAAAGAACTGGCCTGGAATTTTGCCTTTGTTTGTCTTGTTGAAGATGTACCACTGTGTTGCCAGCTATAGTAAGAACTGTAAGATTAAGACAAAGAAAGAAAAAAAAGTGCCTACTTCCATAGCCTTGCTGACAATGGGCTTGTGTAACTGAAGGATCTTATGTTTTAATCCCCGTTTGTGTGGTTTTTTGTGCATTCGTCCCTTTCATGTTAAATACACATTTCAAAATATGTTTGTAGAGCTCTGGAAGTTGTCCAGAAGCCTGAGTAATATTTTTCACTGGGAATTTTCCAGATTACCACATTACAGAGTCATATTCTGGATTTCTTGTACTCTCACTGACTTGATGGATCCTATATTTTTGCCACACTGCCGTAATGACACAATTTTCAATAGAGGGGGATGAACGATGTTGGTTTGGAAAGCTTTATGAAGATCAATGGTTTGAATTCACATTTTTCACTTTGTGGAAAGTGTTCCAGAAATATTTGTCAACCCTTTCACATCTGATGAGAAAATGGCTATCATTCTTGGCTGTGACTTTAAGTAAAAATGCCTGTGACTGCTGGCCTGTGTACTAAATACAGCTGTCTACACATGTGTCAGTCCCATTTGGACTGAAGCCATAAAATGGTATTTTTATGGTAAGACTCTGAAGGTGAATGTTTCTTGAGGTCATATGGATTCATCTGAGGGTACTAAGCTGCTGTAAGAGTATCAGAAGACTATAAAAGAAAGGAAATGCAAGAGATAGAGTCAAAGCTTGTCATAGCTCAGTTTCTGCAGCTGCAGTGGGCAGAACTTTCTCACTCCAGAAGAGATGCTAGAGTAAAACTACTATTGAAGCAATATGGACAATACAAGATTATGAGTGGAAGTGAATTTCAGAGCTTAAATATTTCACATGTGAGAATATATCTTTCTTAATCTCAGATCAATGTTAATCAGATCAATCCACTCTAATAGGCATGTTCATTAATGCATGGCTGTGTTTTAATGGACAGTTATGATAAAACTATACTTTTTCATTTCCTAGAAACCAAAAAATAAATCTTGGTGACCTTACATAGGCTGTGGGAGTATTTTCCTGGAATTGTGTGTGGGCGTTATTTTGGAAGGAGCTGGATAAAGTGGTATTATGCAGTTAGTGAGTAAGACAGACAGGCAATGTAGATAATCTAAGGGCCGATTCTCCAGGTCATTCCTTGCCTTCTTTCATTTAGACTCAAACGCATGTATCTACACTCTCTTTTATAAGCTGCCAAGACAGAAACAGTAGCTTTGTGCTCAGACATTACTGGTCTCTGAGAAAAATGTATTCAGTAGCTTTATATGTTTTTTGGAGTAAGTAACAAACATTCACACTGTGAACTGCAGAGTCACTGCCTTGAGCAAAGCAATTTTGGTACTAAGATGAGAACAGGATTATTTTAGTCTATTAATCTTGGCTTCACAAAGACCTTTGAAAGAAAGCTTTAGAAAAGAAATAATATAGTAGATGCATGCCTCTATTTGCATAGGTATAATGAAATGGACTTAATCTGTAGTAATTTATGCCAAATACTTAAAATTTCAGAGCCTAAAATTGTACAAACATCCTGAAAGGTGACATGATCTGCCTGTTTCACTACCACAAAAAATTTGATAGGTCACACAAACTGTATCTCTTAATTTTCAGTAAACAGCATGTCATTGGTATTGTACTAGGGGATGCCTTCGGCCATGTTTCCAGAAGTCATCTACCTAATTGTTTGCTTCTGCTCAGAAGCTGGTTATCTACTATTTATCTCTGTTGATCAGCAGTATTTCTAGAGCCTTTAGATTCAGAAGGACAGAATTGAACTGGTACTTGTTTTGACATTTTTGTGCCATGAATTTGCCAACCTTGAAGATAAATTATCTAGTTCAGTTCAATGTAGCATTCACATATATAGTAAAATTCATTAGAGTTCATTTTAGCATCCATGGATCTATATGAGTAAATTAAACAATGTTGGGCCATGTTCTCTGGATCTGGAACCCAGTCATTTAGGTTGTGGAAACAATATTTGGCATGTCCTCAACTAGTACAAGTACTTTTGTCACATATGGTTTATCTCTGTACGTAGCACAGAATTCTTATTCTGCAAAAAATTTTATTGTTCCTTGTAAATTAAGTAACTTTTTTGTCTAATTCCCCTGATGTGTTACATCCATTTTGTCCAGGCTACAACAATGAAACTTTGGATATTATACCCGAATATAGAGCCTGATGTTGGGAACATGGAAAGGAAGGCACCATCATTACTGAATGAAATCAAGCAAATTAAATGGTAAAATAAAAGTAAAATAAAGTGCTAAAATCTTAACCCTTGGTCATCTTTCACAGTAACAGGTAGTGCCTGCTGAGCAGAAAATCAGACAGTAAGTGTGAGTGGTTCTAAAATGGGTATTATGTGGGGTGAAGTCACCCTTAATTTTACTTTGCTGGATTATGAGTAGTATTAGAGTGTTATAAAATACTTGGGTTGTGTGGCAAGGTTTTGGTAGTGAGGACATTACTGCAGTGACTTCTGTGAGAAGATGCCAGAAGTTTCCCCCATGTCCAGCAGTGTTAATGCCTTCCAGCTCCAAGAGGGACCCATTGCTGGCCAAGGCCAAGCCCATCTGTGATGGTGGTAGGGTCTCTGAGAAAAGAGATTTGAGAAGGGGGGAAAAAACTGCTACACAATGTCAGCCAAAGAGAGGAGTGAAGACATGAGAAAAACTATTCTACAGACACCAACGCCTGTGAAGGAGGAGGGTGAGGAGGTGCTCCAGGTGCCAGAGCAGAGATTCCCCTGCAAACCATGGTGCAGACCATCATGAGGCAGCTGTGCCCCTGCAATCCATGGAGGGGAGAGCAGAGATTCTCCCTCAGCCCATTGGGTACCCTGTGATGGGGCAGGTGGAGGCCAGAAAAAAGGCTGTGAGCTTGTGGGAAGGCCACACCAGGAAAGCTCTTGGCAGGACCTGTGGCCCCACAGAGACAGTGGCCTGCACAGGAGCATATGTGTGGGCAGAACTTGTGATCTTTCATGGGGGACCCACACCGAAGCATTTTGTTACTTAAGGTCTCCAGTCTGAGGACGGGACCCACAATGGAGCAGTTCATGAAGAACTCATATTTGTGGAGAAGTCTTCTATGGGAAGACCCCATGCTGGATGAGTGGAACAGAATGAGGAGGAAGGAGTGTCAGAGAAAAAATGTGATGAACTGAGAACAACCACATCCACCTGCACCATTTTGGATGAGGTAGTAAAATTAGTGAGTGAATTTAAGCCCAGGAAGAAGGGAGGAGTACAGGGAAGATGATTTCAGTATTTGGGTTTATTTGTCATTAATTTGTTATGACCTGATGGCTAATAAATTGATTTCCCCACAATGAGTCTATTTTATCCATGATAGTAATTTATGAGCAATCACTCCCTGTCCATAACTCACAAGCCTTTTGTTTTCATGTCCAGTTGAGGAGGGCAAGTCTCGGTGGGGCCTGCCCCTCAGCAAGAGTCAACCCACTACAGTCAGTTCAGTTTTCAGAGACTTAAATACATAGCAGGCAAATCATGTTGACTAAACCCTGAGTACCACTGGATTTACCAGCAGTTAGTTGCTTGTATTCAGGCAAAAGATCTAACAGAGTGATCTCTGACAAAGAGTCAGCAAGAATGCATAAATCAAGGTTATAAGGTGATTGATTTAATTTGATTTCCGATGGTTTTGATGATAGGCTGGATTTATGATTCTTAATCTGTTTACTTCATAATATTGATTGTGGTAATGGAAAACTTAATATTTCAGCTATTTTTAAACAATATTATTTATTTCTGTATGTATTTCATTCTTAACAATCAAACTGTGACAAAATAATACTAATATATAAAAAAAATTCGTTTTCAATCCAGCATTACAGGTGTTTAAGTTAATGTCCAATTTCACAATAGTTTTATTGGAATTATGTATCTATATTCCTGTGGTGCACACCACAACAAAAATATTTAGAGGACTGAGTTTAGTTTATTGTGTTCACCCTTGGGTGGAGTTTAAGCAAGCTGGTATATTTGAAGGTATGCCTGCTCATGGCAGGAGAGTTTGAGCTTTCAGGTCCTTCCAACCCAAACTATTCTACAATTTGATGATGAAGATGATTGAAATATTTTTCGTTGGCTTAATTGCAAGAGCTACTCTTCCACTCGTACTCATTAGGTTTCACGTGTTACGGTAGTGTTCACGATCCAAATAGTGAAAGTTCTACAATAGCGTTCTTCTATACCTTCCAAGTTCTTATGATGTCATCCCAGCTACAGTCTTCCCTGACAGCATTCTGGTTTCTATAGATCTTACTGCTTGTGACTTTCTACAAAATTCCTAACAAATTTTGTTATCCTCTCAACAAAAAGTTTAGGTTTTCTGAGCTCTAATGTAAGATAGGAGTTCCTGTGTAGTCAAAACTCATTCATAAACTTTCTGAACTATCTTTCCACAGGGACAGTGATTTGCACTACACTGGAACTGCAAGGTTTAACATAATACTTTCCCAACAAAAACATCACTATCAAGAGTCAGGCCAAAAAAAAAAAATCATTAAATAGGTCACAGATATTAATAGGAATCTGTTTTATTTTGTTTAAACTAATTCTCATTTTTTTATCCCTTTTGAGGATCTAGCAATTAGTTTTTGCCTTTCTTTCCTGATGGCTATTTCAGGTACAGGCATCTCTGTGCCATTCTGAGTAGACAAAAACCCAGACTGAATTGCAACTAAAGTAATTGCTTCTAGTTATCAGCATTGTATGACTTTTCAGTTGATAAGTCCAGAACCCAAGTTCCATGGTGGATAAACTATCAACTCACTTACCCACTATGATATTTATGTATTATTGTCGTATGGAGGATCTTCCACTGTCTGTGCTTTAAATGTTGAATTGATGTTTTCCAATATAGATATCAGCTTGATATGAACAATCAACCTAGTTTCATCTTTCAGATATCCTCTTTCAGAAGACAGATAAAAGGCAGGGAAGATAAAACAGCGAGACTCTTCAGTGGAAGTTCATATACTCAGCACTTTGGAAAATTGGATAATTTAGGATGTTATAGGTTTTAGAAGATCTATCTATCTATCTATCTATCTATCTATCTATCTATCTATCTATCATCTATCTACCTATCTATCTATCTACCTATCTACATATCTACCTACCTACCTACCTACCTACCTACCTACCTATCTACCTACCTATCTACCTACCTATCTATCTATCTATACTATACTATATTAGAATTAATTTCCTGAAGCATGAAAAAATGAAATGCCTATAAGCAAATGAGAGACAATTTTATCATTTAAAGCACATCACTTCCGCTGCCAACTAAGAAATTTCATTTTGGTAGCAGAGTCAATCTATATATCCAATCCATATGCCCAGCTTTAAGCAGCATCCATAGATTAGAAATCCAGCTAGGGCATTTTTCTCTTTTATTTATGCTTTCTGTTATACTTCTCTCCTACCTAAATATAACATCTGTCTCTGAATCTTTTTCTTCTGTTTTTCTCCTGCTGCCATATATACCACACAAAATGCATCTAATGGCTTTTGAAAATACTAATTCCTAAAATTACATGCTTCTTCACTTATATATCTTATTTTTAAAGATGCCTTTCACAAAGTCAGAGAAAGTACTAAAGGACAGTAATTTCTTCACTTTTTCAAATATGATTGTGTATTTTTGAGATTTAAAGGAAAAATCAACAAAAATAGCAATAGGTGTTTTGCCAGGAATATTTAAAGTCGTGTTAAGTTTCACTTACTAAAACCTTATAAAATGTGTACTCCTTATGTTAGGATATACTAGTTATCCATTTTAGTAAAATGCCAAAATTAACAATATTATTCTTTATTTCCTAATCAAACAGGTATATGAAGTAACTGTCATTCTAAATAGTTGCTTCGTACAATATTTCTTTTGCAAGACTGTCTTTTATATGGTTGAAAAATATTTCCACAAGATCATGTTGCCATAACATCTCATATTTCAGAACACAAAGAGTGGTTGTTTCATCACATAAAAATTAAAATAAACAGAAATAACAAGACAAACTAAAAAAATCATAGTTGTAGGATAGTTGTTAATGTGCAGTGATCAGATTTTATTGCATATAATGCATAAATTTTCTTCTTCTAATATTGCTTGGACACTGCAAACTTTGTTGTATTTCATAAAACTGTGGGGAGATAGAGTACTTGCACACCTTAGGTCCTGACTAATTTTAGCATTTGTTTCATGGTGTTAAATTCCTTCTGAGTTTAATACAAGGCACAAAGCAGAGCTCACAACTCCTCTCAGCATTGGTTAATTCTGTGTATGCCTTTATCACTACTGTCTATATTTCTGCAGACTACAGGTGAATTATCAAATTTATATTTACTGCTTGATTTTTATATTTTTACTGTTAAAATATATTTTCTTTTTGTCTTCATGTGTTTATCTACAGGGAATGGCAATTATCAGAACATACCTGTGATGCAAAGATATCCTAAGTGTGTTCTATACACTCGGTCCTATTCAGGTCTCTATTATTTTGTAAAATAATCAGTATGCATTGAGGCACAAAGCCGTGTTGAACCATTCGCCTGTCTTTTTCATCCAATTACTATGATGTATAGAGGGGAATGGCTGTAAGTAAAATTATGAGTACAGTACCTTAAAATAATAGAGCAGCTTAGGAGATAAGTAAAAAGATTTTAATTTGGATCTTGCTGGTGCATTTTGTGAGAAATGATTGACGCTGTTAAGTGCCTTTTCCACTAAGAGCTCGTGGCTGACTAAATAATAGCTCTTACCCTACTCTTAGGCAGTACCTGGCTCAGTCTGCTGATTTGTGTGAATCCATTCCTAATGGCTAACTCTTACCATGAGATATGAACCAAGATGGAAATCTTAACTGAGTCTTCAGAATCGGGTTGTGTTTTTACACATTCATAAGGAAGAAATGGGACTTTTCAGACTACAACCTTAATCCCTTAGACAGAATTATTGGTGATGCTTCAGTTTCTTAGTTGTGTCCTTAAATTGTATAGGAAGAACCTAAAATTTTGTGGTTCTCAGCAAAGTACCAGAGACCATGCTTATATTAGCAAATACTTTTGGTAGCAGTGCTTATCCATGCCTTAACAAATGAACATGATGAAGAATGACTGAGTGAGGCTCTGGAGTTTCAGATCACTTGAACAGGGAGACACCTTGTGGCATACTTGAAGACCTAAAACATAATTATTATTTTCACTGTATCTTGATTTTTTTAAGATTAAAATATCTGTGAGGTTCTGAAGAACCACCTGGAGTATCTGATGAAGCTGTGAATCCCTATTCATCATACCCTACCAACAACATGTTTCAAAAGATGTATTTTACACACCTTGGGATGACAGAGGGGATTTAAAAACCCAAATGCTTTTAGGTAATGTAGAAAAACTTATCATGAAAATAACTAAATATGAAGCAATATTTTTCATACAGTCCTTAGAAAACAACCTTTACTGTAAACTATTATTAAATCTTCACTCAATTTTTCTTCCACAAGCAGCTAGTTACTTGGCCTGAAAATTGAGGGAAAACCAGAATTCATGTCTACATAGAATGGACAATGATTATTATGCATTTAATTAAGGGGGTTTAATTAAGGGGGTTCAATATTGTGCAAACTAACCTGGAAGCTAAATCATTTGACCATGTACACTTACTGAACGAGTCAAGAAATATCTTGAGGGTGACTGATGCCGTGGTATTGTCCCAGGCTTGAGCTCTAGCTAGATTATTGCAAGTAACATTTATCAGTCTATATGAAATCGGGCAAATCAAATTTCCAGTCTTATGGATCATGCAAATAAATAACTCAGAAAGAACTCTGAGACACACTATTCCTCCTCTGTGCCTTCCCCTCAACACCTGAAGGCCTTTTCTTGGATGTAGCAAACTGGGATTTGTAACTCTAGAATTCTGCAGGGTAAAAAGATAAACATCTGTTAGATTTTGACTTTTGGTGTCTGTCTTTTTGTTTATATTAGGAAAATATTTTAATTGAAGTATTAACAACCCTTTAGGCCTTTAGACTTTTCCAGTGGGAAACGGCTGTCATACATTCCATCTTGTTATCCCAGATGGTAGTATGCTGTCCATGTTCAAATATTTTTCTTTTGGGATCTAAGCAATACTAGACTAATATGTGTAATTAAATACATGCACACATGTGCATGATGCCTGCACAAGCAGCTATGATCAGCAATTATGCTAGAAAGAATGACAAAGTTTATGTAAAATTGTTGTAATCAAAAGGCTGTTGGCAGAACCAGCTCCAGGCTCTGCAGTGATACAGGAAATGGTGACAGAACTAACTGAAAGGAATTTACTCAGTCTGAAATGATGATGCTAGAGTGGGGAGAAACACTAGAAAGCAAAAGGAGAAAGCCTTTACTGTGAGAGAAGAATTCACCTGCCACTTCAGTGACAGGAGGTGATTAGAGTGAAAGGGAAGGATTACAACAAGGTAAAGAAGCTTCAGGCAATTTGAGTGAATGGAAGTACTTTATACCTTTTCTGTTCTTCCTCCCAATTCTGGTTGCCCTTTTGTGTAACCTGTGTGTGCACAGACTATTTAAAAAAAAATGAAACATGCAGAAAAAAGTATTACAAATTGCTCTCATAGTATAAAATGTTGTATAGATAAAGACCAGAGTCTGCTTCAGGCTAAACACTGAATGAAAACGTCTGTCTGGAAGGATCATCAGTAAAATATATGTGCAGTCAAACAATCTTTATTGGAAACAGTCTACTTTACATCCAAAATGTGCATATCTAGGGACCTAGAATTACATTACTTCAAGTGATGTCTATTGTTATACTACTACAAAGGAAAAGAAAGAGGCTTCCAAGGAACTAAACCCTAAGTAAGCAGTATCCTAAGGAGCAATTAAATATTAACACCTTGCATTGTACCCAAAAACATATATGGAGATAGCGATATCTTGGAAGCCCTGCATAAATGAGCTAGTTTTGACTACATCTTCTTGAGCAAAAAAACAACTTTACTGGCTGTATCTTTCTCTTCTTTTTCAAAGTAGAAAAAGTTGTGTGGACATGCAGTGTGAAAGCCAGGAAAAGATGAACGTCTGTGTACAAGTTTATATATTGAGTAGTTGCTAGAATTTGTGTCAAATTCACATAAATGTAAACGTAATAAAATCATCAGTCAGCCAGTAGAACTTTCATGCTGCAAATTTCTCTTACCAGTAGTGCCAGTGAGAGAAAATATGATCAAGACAAAAACTATATTTTTTCAAAACTTTTGTAGCAAAATAGCAACATTGCTAAAGTGTGTCTCAGGCTGTTGAGGCTAGAATAGCAGAGTGTTCTATCATATTTTCTTTTTCTTCTCTTTCTTTCTTTCTTTCTTTCTTTCTTTCTTTTTTTTTTCTTTCTTTCTTTCTCAGAAGATAAAAAACTAGCAGGATTTTTAAAAGATAAGAAGTAAAACTGTCTCTGACATAGCTTGCATTTTGGAAATCTTCCAAGGAAAAAGGAAATAGGGTATTAATACACATTATAGCATTGTAGCCTGAAAAGTCTTTCTTTCACAGTCTTGACAATAAGGCTCTTTCTCTACTATATAGTCAGGGGACATAAACTAAACAGAGTTGTCTGCTTTTGGAGAAAAGATTCTAGGTTTCTACAGAGCAGCATCTCATCATAAAACAGGGAAAATGTCTCATCTTGAAATGTAAGCAAAGATTTTTTGATTCTCAGTCTTTCTCCACTGACTAACTCCAAGCAGACTATGTCATTAGGAAGCGTTGTTCAGATTACCAGCTGCTTTGGGATCCATTTTCAAACTTGGTGCTCTGTCTGTCATTGTACATATTCCTAACATCTATCTTAGGATGTGGGATTTCATTCAATATATTTCATTAATATGTTTCACCACATGTGTCTTTTAGATCCCTGAGTTCCTTGCTCTTAAAGACAGATAAGTAATTAATAAACCACATCGTTTTGATACTATAAGTTTCTTGAAACATAGAAATAATCTATGCATTGTGTGAAAACCCCAATCCAATCCAATTCAACCAACAAAAATCCCCCAAAACAAACACAAAAAACCAACCAAACAAAAAAAGCAAACAACAGAAAAAGTGGAGCCAAGTAAAAAAGCATGTGGAAAGAAGAAAACTAGAGTAAGAAAGCTGAATGCTCTGTTCTGAACAGAAGTCAATATTTCCATCATGCATCTAGCATAAATACCTGCACTACATAAAGGTACCAGTAGAAAAGAGAATATCTTACTTTTCTTGACCCGTCTTTCAAAAGGGTGGAAGAGAGGACCCTGGGAAATACTGACCTGTCAGTCCACTTCCATGGGAAGCTCATGAAACAGATCCTCCCAGAAGCTCTGCTCAGGCACATGGAGAACAGAGAGGTGATTTGGGACAGCCAGCATGGCTTCTCCAGAGCAAGTCTGTCGTGACCAACCTAGTGGCCTTCTCTGAAGGAGTGACTACATAAGTGGATGAGGGAAGGACTACAGGTGTCATTAATCTGGATTTCTGCAAAGCCTTTGATATGGTCTCCCACAGCATCCTTCTCTTTTATTGGAGAGCAATGGGTTCAATGTGTGAACTCTTAGATGAATAAGGAATTTATTTGACTGTTGAAATCAGACAGAAGTGGTCAATAGCTTAGAAATTTGCAGATGGCACCAAGCTGAGCAATGTGGTTGGCATACCTGAAGGGCAAGATTCCACCCATGGGGGCCTGGACAAGCTCGAGAAGCGGGCCCATGGGAATATTTTTTAAAATAAATGAGGACAGCATGTGGAAAGAATGGAGTTTTGATCTTTGATGGGGCTTTTTTTCTTTCCTTTTCTTCCTTTAAAACTAATGGAAAACCTAATATGTTATAATCTTGATTCCCCTTTAAATACAAAAATTTCACAAGAATTTCTAATCATACTGTTATCATTGTGTTCCTAAATAACAGAATGCTGCAGGTTTGGGTGGCCAAAACCTTATATTTCTAAAGGAAAACAAATTATAAACACATAAGGACTGTATATAGGGGAGAGTGAATTTAGCATTTTGTTGTTTTCTGTTGTTATACCAACAGTAATTCAGAGATTTTTAGGCCTCCGCTGAAAGTGTTATGAAATAATATAGTTGAAAGAGTTTGAGAAAAAAAAATGTAGCAGTTGGGTTATTTTCAAAGGGATTTCTAGATTTGAAAACTTGAATACATATTGAGGAGAGAAATACTGAATAAATGGAATCAATTTTCATTAACTTCTGCTGCTTGAATGTTTTTTTTAAAGAAAACTTTTTCACAATCAACACACTCAACCTAAATTAAATGAGGATGCAAAATACCTTTTTTTTTATTTTCACTAAGCTTGAAATAAAACTTGCTGCCACTAGAGATCATTGTTGCTCTTTGCAGAAGAGGCTAGCACTATGTTTATTTTAGTACAATCAGTCTTGCTCTTCATGGAATGCATTTCATAACATCAAAACAAAAGCCTTAGAAGAAATTACTTCCAGCTCCAACATGTCCACTGTAAAATTTAATGGCACTATAACAGCAAATAGAGTGCTAGAACCTTCTGGCCCAACACCAACTTATCAGTTATGACTTGAATAACTATTGGTTGGATTGTCTAAATCTTAGCTCCTAAAAGAAATATCAACTATTTCCCTTCAATCACATAATTTCTAACACAATTTAGTACTTTCAAAAAGCTCCTTCATCACTATTTACAACTACAATGAAATTAAATTTGAGAATCTTTCTCAAGTTTCATTTGCAATACTTTTATTAAAGTATCTTTCTCCTGCTACCATCTCTTTATTATAAAGTCTGTATCTGCACCACTTTTTAAATTCATTTTAATCCATTCTGTAGATATTTATTCTTCTGAATATCTACGTAATTTCAGTCTTGAATCTTCATACAAATTATGTCAGGTGGGAATAAAATGGAAAATGTTTCCCTCTTTTTGCCTCAATGTCTGCTCAAGTGACAAAATAAAGACATAGAAACAGTGTCTGCAAAAAAGACACAGATAAAATCCTCAATCCACTTACTTTTTTTTTTTTAATAGGTAAAGCCAGGACTGAATGACACTGATATTTCTATATATTGGTACTCAAAGATCCAGAATAAAATGCTGGATCAAACTTGTTTTCTTCTGCAGTATGGCTAGTTGAAGTGTAGCCACCAGCAAGTATCTTTAGGTAAATGTCCTCACCATTAAACAGAAGTTGGACAATATGAAATATGGCAAACTGCCTCTTTTTATTCCTAAAAAGAACTGACAAAGTAATCCCCTCTCTTTCTGAGAGGTAAAACTATTTCATGTAATAAATAATAACCCTTCCCTTAAAACAGAGGGCCAATGATAAATCACTGGAACCATTATCTGCAAAATAATAATAAAAAAAATCAAATGGAAATTACAAATGATAACTGATCAAAAGGGTAGCTATGCATATCAACCAAACAGCTAGATCCTATAGTATATTAAAATAATCCCAAGTGTGCCATTGCCAACACTAACTATACTGACTTCTGAAGTATGAAGGATTTTTAATTTAGGACTCCCTATGGTGATATGTTGTTCATTTTAATGACTGTTGATTGCTTCAGTGATGTATTTTGAAATATGTCCCTAATCTTTTGTGATTTTTTTTGTCCTCTTGGGATGCATTTCCAATTGTTTTAATACGACGTGTACCATTTAGTTGTATCATGTTTTATTTTTGAGATTTTGATGTACTCAAGATTTTCTTAAGTGTTTTAAATATTACTTACATCAATTTTTAAAATCAAATTTGGAATATGGAATAAGTAGAAAATAAGATCATCACTTCATAGGGTCATGTACAATCTCATCATATCATGCTTAGACCTGCTCTAAACTGAGTGACCTAATTACGCTGGTGTAATATTCAAGTAGGACAAAAGGCCCTTAATAGTGTTTTGTATTTTATGTCCATGTTTTTATGCATAAAGCACTAAGGTTCAGGCCACAGACCCACACTATCTTCTTGTTTTTCTCTCACTTGTTGATAGTTCAATGAACTTCAGGATCTTTGTTAAACAAGGCTTTTGATTCTTTGGGAGGTGTAAAAGACTTATTACCTACCCAATTTACAGGTAAAATGACACCATTCTTTCACAAAGCCATGTCGATAAATAATTTATTTTTCCCTCTAAGGAAAAATAGATTAAAATTCCAGAGAGAAAATATGGCTTCTGTACTGATTTCCTGGGCTACTAAATAGTTTTAAACATTTTACTTCAATTTGAACAATTTTGAAGTAAGTAAAAATCCCCTCTTATATTTATACAGTAGAAGTTTTCAACCCTAGATATCACTGGGTGTTTCTCAAACAGAAAAGTTTTAAGTCAAATTGCTCTGTGAGTCAAGTCAAGGGATTGTGCAAACCCTGATTTTCTGTAAAACTAAATTTTCCCTCACATCTCTCCCACCATTCAGGACAGTATTTCCTGATGTAAAGGGAGAATCCAGTTTGAAATTTAGTGTGTTTCCAGGCTATGCTCCTTCTCCATAAAGAAACAGAAACTTAAAGCACTTTCATGACCCTTAGAAAAAATGAGAAGAAAAAAATATACGAAAAACAGAAAATAGTGGGGAAAAAAATAATAATAAATAAAAAGAGAGCAGGGTTTGCTTTCTTGCCTTGTCATTTATTAGCATGTCCCAGGGTTAAAAATAAATATGCACAGAATGATCCAGTGAACAAAGACATAAAAGACAATGAAAAGGAGGCTCAGAACTTCAAAAGAGATTAGGCTGTTACCATTAAGCTAATATTTCTATTTTCATGCCTTCAGTGTGGCTTTAAAAAAACAATGGTTATTGTTGGAACCCAGGGGGTTCCTATGATGCCTTTGGCCGACCCAAAACCTGGTCAGGAGGCTTTTCAGCCTTGCCAGAGGTGT
>VXBU01005256.1:190379-202236 GCA_013400315.1 Bombycilla garrulus
AAAAAAAAAAAAAAGCATCTCTACTAGATTTACTAGATTAAGCTAGAGAGAAACATAACTCTGAAAATGCTTCTGTTGGCTTCATATATGTGTGAGTAAGATATAATTTAAAGTTCCTCTCTATCTGTAACAACCCTTACTTTTTTATTTTTTTACTCTACCTTAAATGTTTGTTACTATCTAGAATTCAGAGGCGTTGATCACTAAGAGAATTTATCAATATTTCAAGTAAATTATGCATTTGTGTAAAACTTGAGCCTTTTAGCTTCATAGCAGTAAACAAAGGGAAAAAAATCCTTCATGAAAGCATGGCCTTGTTCTCGCTTACTGACCCTGCTAAACTCTTTTGTACATAAGTAAAGCACACATGATGGATCGTCTAGTAAAAAAAAAATTAGCTTTCACTGTGTGAGAATGGTGGGGAGAGAAGATGAGAGGATCCAGTGCAACTCATGGTAGGATTTTCCAATTAAACTGCTGGTGAGGAAGGAACTTGTTTTACAGTGCCTCACAAGGTTCAAAGCATATGTATTTGTGTTGGTTTTGGCTGGAGTGCAGTCATTTTTCAGTAAGTTGTATGGGGTTATGTTTTGAATTTGTGCTGAAAAGTGTGGATAATTCAGGGATCTTTTAGCTATTGCTGAGCAGGGCTTAAAGAGAGTCAAGGTTTTTTTCTGCCCCTCACCCCACAACACCAGCAGAAGGCTGGGAGTGCACAAGAAGCTGGGAGGGACACAGCCAGGATAGCTGACCCCAACTGACCTAAGGGATATTCCAGACTTTATGGTGTAATACTCAGCATATAAATCTTGGGGAAGGAGGAGGAAGAGGGAGGGGTTGTTCGAAGTGGTGGTGATTGTCTTCCCAAGTCACAATCCCATGTGATGGAGCCCTGCTCTCCTGGCTGAACACCTGTGGGAAGTGGTGAATTAATTCCTTGTCTTGATTTGCTTGTGTGGACACAACTTTTGCTATACCTCCTAGACCACCTTTATATCAATCCACAAGTTTCCTCACTTTTATTCTTTCCACTCTCTCCCCCATCCCTCTGGTGAGAGAGTGAGCAAGTGGCTGTGTGGGGCTTTGTTGCCAGCTGGGCTTGAAGAACAGTAACATTAAAACGATTTACAGATGTGCAGGTTGCAAAGCATTTGGGATAGTACTGACTAAAGTTTGCTCAGTTTGCTCAGCTATTTCTTCTATTTCAAAAATTCATAAGTCCCTCAGAGCCCACTGTCTAATTATACTAGGCATCTTGTATACCTTCTCATTAAAAACTAACCTCCTATTTTAATGACTTGGTTGAAATCCTTTGAAGATCAGACTGCTAGTGACTGAATGCTGTATTCTGAATACCCCTTCATGCTGCCCTCCTTCCTTTATTCCTTTCTGATCTTTGGTAATTTCCTCTCTTTTATTTTTGTTTCTTTTCTTTCTTTATATCATTTTTAGACGCCTGCTTGATTCCAAGGGAAAAATACAGAGATGCTTTGTTTGAAAGCCACTTCTACACCCTGGCAGACTGGGACAGTCTGAGTTAAGTGTTTAGGTTGCTTTTAGTTAAGGGGAAAGAGTCTCTTATTTATTTAGCTCAGGCAGTTGTTGAACAGATGTACATCTGACACAGTGCAGTATTTACAGTACCATATCTTTAACAAATTGGGCTATATTCATTCCTCAGATAATTCCAACTGACTTCACTCAAATTACACAAATGATTAATTTGGGCTCTGTATTTCAAATGGTAAACTCCCAGTTTCATATTTAGAGGGTTTACTTAATTTGTCATCAATTTCTGGCTAGCATCACTATGGTTTGAACAATTCTTCCAAAACTGTACTTTTTCGGATGCTTTACAAGCACTTTTAATGCCCATTTGCATGTTTTCCACAAGAATTTTAGTCAGAACTGATACTCATTTCAATTAAAAGTGTTCTCTTTCATACTTTGAGGGGTTTTTTGAGTGTTTTTCTTTTTCTAATCATAGAATCAGAGAACCATCCAGGTTGGAAGAAGCTTTCCAGATCATCTAGTTCGGTAGCAATGTTAATGTCAATAGATATAGAAGAATATGTTCTTCATTCCACATAAAGATCTCTGGGGTTTCTTCCAAATAAGGAGCTAGGATTCTAGTGCTGAAATATAGAATAAAAATGCTGTTTCTGTCAGAGGTGGAGGAAAACTTGTCTTTCTTTTTTTTCTTTTTGTCATCATCAATCAAAATACAGAGTTTTTCTTACAAAACCAAATATGTTGAAAATAGCATTTAAATAAGGGGGAAGTATAATTAATATGCAAGTTATTTCATTTCCAAAATGTGTACACATAATAACTTCTGCATTACTTAGTCGACATTACATACCTTACTGTAAGCTTATTCATTTATTCGAGTCAAAGTGACATGTTATATATCCACAGAAAACCATACATGAATCTTCTTTATTTCCACATTGTAAAGATGAAAATGTAACTTGCCAAGAAAAAAACAAAGTTTAAAATTCATTACAAATTATCCTGGAAATTATATTTTGCTTATTTTGACAGGTGCAGAGAAAAATCGTAAAATATTTCATCTCCATATTGAACATAATGGGAAAAAGGGACATTATTTTGATACATAGTTTTACTAACAAGTTTCAAGATGAAATATTGCCTATCATAGAAAATACACCTATTCACAAGAGAAAAAAAACATACAAAAATTGCTAGCTTTAATAAAAGCTGGGACTTACTGATTAAATAACATATATTCAAGAGATTCTCTAACATAAAGGCCTTTATTGAAAAGGTCTGATAGGCTGAGAAAGAAGTTTTATCTATTTTATAGGTGCTTGCCTTAAGCACAATTCCCTCATGCCTAGAATAAACCTAGAGTTAGAAAAGCATGAGTGGAGCTCTTACTGAAACAACTCTGCATCAAAACACAAATAACTTTCTATTAGCCATGTCACTAGGTTAAAGAATAGATAGGCAGAATCCAAGCAATTATCAGGGAAACACTGGAACATTATTCAAAACAACCCTGACCTTGATAACTTGTTTAAAGATCTTCTTCTGATGGCTTATGGAAGAAGTCCAACTTGAGACAAAAGTGTACTCTTAAAGTGCATTGTGCATCACTGTAGACCCTCAGTGGCACTGCTACTTGATGGCAATTACTTTTGTGATGACTGTGACCATGTAATTCAACCCCCAAATGTGTTTTATTTTATTACTCTATTAGAAGAAACAGAAATATCCTCTCCTACCTAATGAAAAGTAACATGCACTACAAAGAATATTTCAGTAGCGTATCCAACCAAGTGTCCTTGTACTCCAGTTAGTGTGTGGATCAGACCACAAAAATTATGACAAAACAAATATGTAAAGAATCTACTTTTCATTAGTGGAAGTGATGAAGCTCCTCAGCAAGCTGAATGCACTAATAGTGAGAGAGATTCTAACCTGAGGTATTCAGCATGCAAAGCTTCTTAATTCAACAGCAAATGTGTTTGTGAGCTTCTGAAGCCACTTAATACCTCTTAGGTGCAAGGACTCATCCTTGTCAAATGGAGAACTTTGTAATGGAGCAAAGAGGATCTTCAATAACAGTTTCTTGTGACTTTCTGCAGCAAAGACAGAATACAGATGGTTTATGTCATTTAAGGATTATTAATAAAGTAATATTCTTTCATACTTCTTCAGATTTCTGTAATACAATACATTGAGAAAGTAAAATATATATATATATATTTAGCAGTGAAACCCACATACAGGGCAGAAATATTTAATGAGTTTTCAGCCTGGAGATGAGAAGGCCCTGGGGACACCTTAGAACACCTTCCAGTGTCTAAAGGGGGCCCACAAGGGCCAGAGAGGGACTTTTAACTGGGGCATGTAGTGGCAGACCAAGGAAGAATAGCTTTAAACTGAAAGACAGCAAGTTTAGACTAGATATTCGGAAGCATTTTTTTATGGTGATAGCAGTAAGACGCTGAAATAGGTTGCTCAGAGAAGTTGTGNTGAAACCCACATACAGGGCAGAAATATTTAATGAGTTTTCAGCCTGGAGATGAGAAGGCCCTGGGGACACCTTAGAACACCTTCCAGTGTCTAAAGGGGGCCCACAAGGGCCAGAGAGGGACTTTTAACTGGGGCATGTAGTGGCAGACCAAGGAAGAATAGCTTTAAACTGAAAGACAGCAAGTTTAGACTAGATATTCGGAAGCATTTTTTTATGGTGATAGCAGTAAGACGCTGAAATAGGTTGCTCAGAGAAGTTGTGGATGTTTAATTCCTGGAGGTGTTAAATGTCAGGCTGGACAGGCAGCTTGGTCTAGTGGAAGGTGTCCCTGCCCATAGAAGAGGAGTTGGAACTAAATGATCTTTAATGCCCATCCAACCCAAACAATTCTAAAATTTTTATGACAATTCTTTTAGCATAGTATCTTGTAATGATTATTGGAGAGAGGGTTTAAAGACACAACTTACATTTTCTGACAGTGTGGTTACTCTTTCTTCTAATCTTTTCTACATTTTTTTCTACTATGGAGAAAAACAATCTGATCTCCAGACTCCCAAAGAAAAGAAAATCTTCAGTATTTTTCTTGATATCTCATTTCTCTTGAGTATGAGAAACTTTTCTTTTCTCTGGACTGCTGTAAGATCCTAGCATTTCTGTCACTCACTTGATGGTGGTATTGACAAGGACCTTAATTTCAAAGCAGAGTACTGTTATAAATGGGAACATTTATATGAGAGATATTAAACTGTCTTCATCTCAGCAACAAAGACACACTCTTTAGTTCTGAATATTTATCTTTAAATCTATATTAAAAATCACAAAACATTAAGTTAGATTTACATAGTGAATAACAGCACAGATAAATAGTGACCCTTAACGGTTCTCTTGCAATGTAGAGAAGGTAGAATATCTCACCTGCTATGAAAGTATAACCCATTTACCCATTTTCTCTGTGTCCACCAAACTATTCTCTTAATTGTAGAAGCCTATAAGGTTGACTGAATATGATTAGCCTTTTCAAAACCTATGCTGTCTACTCCCTGCTTTTCCTTCATGTATTTGTATGCTTTCCAGAAAGATATTCCCAGTAATTTTCCCAGGGACATCAGAGAGATGGACCTATGGATGGGTGTGTGTCTGGTTTGTTCAAAGGTTCCTTATCTGGTTAGGGATATTAAGTCTACCCACAGAGGCTGTGTGCCTTCCTGTAAGCTTGTGTTTGGTGAGGGGCCTCAGATGTATACAGATAGGGTTTTGTTTTGGTTTTGTTCTTTTTGTGGTTTTTTTATGGTTGTTTTTTTTTTTTTTTNTTTTTGTTGTTTTTTGTTTGTTTGTTTTTTGTTTGTTGGGGGGTTTTGTGTGTTTTTTGTGTGTTTTGTTGTTTTTGTTTGCTGTTGCTTTGTTGTTTTGTTGTTGTTGTTATTGTTTGGCAAGGTTTTTTGTGGGTTTTTGTTTGTTTGTTTGTTTGTTTGTTTGTTTGGTTTTGTTCTGTTTTGGGGCTTTTATTTGTTTCAATGTGTCCATGTGGGTTAGTAATCCTTTCTGCCCAAAGCTTTTCAGTGGCTCTCTATGCAGCCCAAATGAATGCTTTGGGATGTTGTATTGTAGGTCCAAACTGTCCCAGTGTGCCACACACATTCCTGTGATTCTTCTACTATATTTATTCTATTGGGAAAGGAATATGTGTTCTCATCTTAGAATGTAGAAGATTATTTCTTGTATAATCATCGTCATCAGGAATAAAGATTTTGCAGCTGAAATTTAGCAACTTTCTCTTAACTAGAATTAAGTCTAAAATACTAAAAATAATTGAAGTGGAATAGTTATTTTATGCAGCGATACTTGAGAATATATACCTAAACACACAAAAGAAGCTTTTACTGATGAAAACAGCGATAGATATTAAGCCATAAAATTGGACAGAGTCCGGACTTTGGTGAAATTTGAATCTGGCACTCAGTTTTGCATCCACGAAATAGTTAACTGGGTTATATTAAGAATTCATATCTTAACAGATTTAAAGTAAAAAAATGTTCTGACTTTGATTAGTCACCAGAGTTCATGTAAGAACTTCCCTCAGGTTACATAAAATATAAGAAGATTCTGGAGAGGCCTTTTTTGCTCATTTGTTTGCTTGCTTTGAAAACAAAAGATGAGATTTAGAAATTGTTTTGTATTGCTTTTTCCTATGAGTGCAGTGAAGCTATAATACACAAAAACCCTGATAAACACAGATGTATTAGGGGAAAGTTTTACATTTTCTCTCTAAAATAGACAAAAATAGAAGCAATCAAATGACAAATTGTTTTCTTCATTTGCCTCAAAGGCTGCTAGCACCAGTGAGCTAACATATCTCTGTATCACCAGTTCTGCCTTGACACAAACCAGTCAGGTTCCTGGTCTCCTTGCTGCCAGAGCTCACAAAGCTGCAGAGAATGGTGAAGGGGCAGTGACAATGTCATGGATGTGACAATCTCAGAGTGTTTGTATGGGCACCTCCCACACGTAGACTACCTCTTATGAATTTCCCTTTTATGACCTGTCAGGCCATACCCAGACTTGGAATAACCTGAGGATGCATAATGCTCATAAATCATTCTCTGAAGGGGAGTTTTAAGAAAAGCTGCATAAACAGTATGATTCTAGTGACAAAATGATGCTTACCTCTCTCTCAACAAATAAATAAGACCACAGTCCCTTCCTCTGGCCAAAGAAAGTTGAAACTCTCTCATCATTTCTTCTAAAGGGACCAGATGGCTTGTTGCTAACTGATATGAACGAGTGCCTCCCTCAAGGTATGGACATGCTGACTCCATGGGATTTCTAATTAAATTTGAAAAAAAGGTAATCATAATTTCTCTCCCTTGTTTCAAGTCACTTTCTGATTAAGTGCCTAGGAAAAGTACTAATTTAAACCAAAATGTTCAGATCTAACCAAGAGCTGACTTTGAAGAAGATAATGAGAGTATGATCATTTAATTCTGGTACAGACCAAACTAATATTTGTATCATCAGTATAAAAAAAATTGAAATATGGGTATTTGCTTTTAAGAGAGATCTTACACAACCTTCCTAATATTATTTTTAGTGTTTATTTTGTATGATTTGGCTGAGTTTAAATAAATACACAGAAGGTGGATTTTACCTACACATCTGAAGTGGTGTGATTAAGTTTTTGAAGTATACATAGTGAGAACCATCTGAAATGACACATGACATCTGAGGTGTTGTTCACACAGCTGGTATATAACACACAGGATCTGTGGGAAACTTGTGTGCTTCTGGTGAGGAACTGTAAGTCAGGTTAGATACCCTCAGTTATCTCACACTTCACCAGCAATTGATTTCTGTGCTGAACTTCGAGAAATATAAATCTCATGCCTGTTTACTTTTATGGTGTCAGGATGTTTTTCCCAGTTTGTGAGAGCTTCTCATTTTTTATAACTGTATTGGAAGAATATTGTCTAAATATTGGCAGTAAGGTAGCAATTAAGAATGAACTGTAAAATAAAAATCAAGTGATACCAGAAACCAAGTCCAAATTTCAGTAATTATTGCCAAACAATCTGACTAAAGGTAGATGACAATTTGGGGATGGTATTTGGACCATGATCTTTTTAAAACAGCCTAAAGTATGTCTGTCTCAAGTGTCATTGAAGTAAAGTTTGAGACTTTTGCACCAGATGACAGACTTGAGAAGAGCCAAGTGAACAACATAGGACTATACATGGTCCTTTCCAGTGATTTCAAATTCCAATTCATGCTGAAGTGTGAGCAATTGTATCAAGTCCTTTCTGTGCAGAAAACAAAACGAAACAAAACAAAATAAAACAGAAAAGAGGGAAGATGGCCTCTTGAAAAGAATATTTATCTCTCTCAAACATATTTTTGAGAAGATTAATTGTTCTTAGGAGGACCCACAGCTAGACCTGGTACCTGGTTTTGAGTAATTGTTGTTGCACTTTAACTGGAGTACTTGTGAACTAAGAAAATTACCTTGAGATGGGTGATGCTACTTCATAAAGAGCATAATTGTAAATCATTTAGAAAACACTTCACTCTTTATGCAAAAACAAAAGGAGTGGCAGCTAAAGAGGAGGTAAGAAACACAGTTTTTGAAAGTCTTTCACTCTTAAACTGTTGAGGATTTCAATATTTTTTTGTTAAATGAGACAAAGGAAAGTAATGAAAACTGTATTCCTAAAACGAAAGAGGGAGAAGTGTTTTATGAGGAAAAATATAACAAGAAATATGGTTTTAATTAGAGAGTAAAGGAAACATGGAAACACTGAAGTATTATAGCATGTTCAAGGCCAAAGGATGCTGAAATTTTGAGAGGTTAATTGGGAAAAAATTGTAGGAATCTGAAATAAAGATGAGAACAGAATCAACAGATCAGATTAAGACTGAGATTGCCAGTGAATATGCCTGGGTAGTCAGTTCAAAATGAAATTAAACCTGGCATTAGATACAGCTTTAGAGAACCAGATAATAATGCTGGAAGCATTGGGTTAAATTTATTAGTTTTTATGACTGTGCTGTATTTGTGAAAATTCTCAAAGGTATACTTGTTACCTGTCCCCATAGTCATGGGACTATTACAAAATTCTGTGAAAAACAGTTAGTCTTCTGAAAATTGAAAAAAAAACTCAAATAAAGCTTATAGTTATTGAAATAAGGCATTCGTAAGGTACATCTTTCTTTTTTTCTTTTTTTTTAACATAAAAATTTTATTTTAAATTTTAAATGCCTTTTAGGAAGAAATATAATAAACCTTAGAGTGTAAGATCTTGAGGATGAAGTAGGTAAAAACTTATTCAAAGAAATTCTGCCAGATGTTGGGTTGCAAAAATTATATTTAAGTGTTCCTGTTGATTTAAGCTAAAAGAATATTTTTCCTCTTCTGGATTCCCATTAATGGAATTAATAAAATTAATAACAACCAAATAACTAAAATAAAAGCCTACACTCTATAACTATGTGAAACAAAATCAATTTATTGATGGATTAAAAATTTGATTTAGCTCAACTTCCAGAAAAAAAAAACAATTGTATACATTGGGAAGAAAACAGTTAGGGAAATTTTGAAGCACCAGCTCACAAGAGAGTTGAAAGTACTCAGTTTGTCCCATTTGAAAATGCTCTCCTGAGCATGCTAGTTCATGGTGCTGGTTTTCACAAAGGATATGAAAAAGATGTTTCACTGTGGGTTTTAACCATCTTTTAACTCTATTTTGAACTGCATTCTCTAACAATTTAACAAACCTACTCATGTGTAATCAGCTGTATGAGGAGATACGAAGGGGATGGTATGCAGGTCATATTCCTGTGTTACCAAAATAAGGAAGCTGGGCTTTTAAGAGACAAGTTTATAGTTGCTAATTTATAGATGGACTTCAACTTGTACATCTTTTAACTGTAAACAAGGCCGCTGAAATCAGTAAGAATATTCCAAATAACTTTTGCAGGTTTTGGATACAGCCTAAACATTTCTAATGTGATTGTGCTCATTTGAAGGGCTTGCAAGAACTGTCCTCAGAAGAAAGGCACAGAAAATTAATTAAGAAAAGGTAAGCAATTAGGGAACATGATCCCACAGAAAAGTCATTCATTCCTTATGGATCTCATGGTTCCATAGTAAATATTAGAAATAGTCCATGATACTGAATAGCTGCCATATGTAAATGCAAAGGATCTAGACAGCACTTTAAATTAGTTCAAGTGTCACAATAGGTACATTACTTATCCATGCTTTTGAATCTGACAGAGAATTACTTATACACCTTGTTAAAGAGGCTTTTCCAAACATTTTGGTCTCCTTTGAATACTTTTGGATTTGAAGGAGTATTTCTGTTTTGCAGCCAAAATTATTTGTTTATAAAATGTATAAACTATCCAGAAGAAAAACATTAAATTGTTGTATATAGTTCCAAGGCATGTGTCCTAACTACTAAAATAAGAATCATGCCCTAGGTTCTGTGAGATAAATTTTTCCCAAGAGAACAATAGAGCCTTGACAGAAGTATAGTAAGTGCTTCACATATTCTTGTCCATAACTCCTGCACTGTGTGTTGTAGGTAGGACACTCTCCTGTGCTGTTGAAAATATCAGCTTAAAATCCCATGGGCCAAGAGCCCCTATTTCTCACTTTATGAGAACTCTGCAACTTATCAGTAGCCTAAACTCATTCTGCTTCTCTCTCCTCTTTCCCTCTCTTTGTTTCCACTCATCCACCTCTTTTTCTCACCATCCTGTTCAGGATGCAGAGTGAGAGAGGAGATGGATGGGCTTCTGACAGCCAGTCAAGAACAAACCACCACAGTTTACAAACCTATTTTCATGAAAAATAGTGTTCAAAACATTATTTTTCCAATATCAGCAACTGACCAACTGTGGAGATCCTGAAAGGCATTTCCTAAGTTTAGGGAGACACGAGAGGCTTCTCTCAGGAGACCCTGTTCCGTTATGTCAATGTACCCCTGCCCTGTTCCCTCGGTCAGCCCTGTGCCCCCTCCCTGTCCCCCAGTCCTTCAGTCACTCCCACCCTATTTCCCCATTGGTTCGCGCACCCTAACCTCACCTTTGTATTGCCCCCATGCCCCCTGATACTTGTTCCTTGATGCTCTCCCTGCCCTGACCATGCCAATACTTGAACCTGGATCCTCACCATGAGGCCTGCCTTTGCCTTTGCCTCCGCGTTTGCCTCCAGCCTTTGCTCTGCCTCTGCGCTTGACCCTGGACTACCCATGCACGTGGCTGGAATAAATATTTCTGTGGAACCCATGCAAAGGCCCTTTTTCCTCTTTACCATTGATCATAACAACAGCTATCCTGGCTACAACAACCAACCACAGAAATAGTTTATTTAATACAAATTTCAAAACAAAACTAACCCTCAAAACCTTCTGAGATTTATAGAATAGCTTGGGTTGGAAAGAACCTCAAAGATCACCTAGGTCCAACCCCGCTGCCAAGGGCAGGGACACTTTCCACTAGACAGGAGATACTCAAAGCACCATCCAACTTGGCCTTGAACAGTTCCAGGAATGAGGTGCCCACAGTTTTTTGGGCAACCTGTTCCAGAGGGCCAGTCAGTAAAGAATTTATTCCTCACAACTCCTCTAAATTTATCCTTTCAGTTTTAAGTCATTTGTCTTTTCCTGTCACTACATGTTCTTGAAAAAGTCCCTTTCCAGCATGTTCTTAGCTGCTCTAAGGTCTCCCTGGAGCCTTCTCTTCTTCAGGCTGAGCAGCCCCAACTCTCTCAGACTTCAAAGATTGCAAAGGGCTAAACAAGAAAAAATAATTTTGGAGATAGCTTGCTAACAGTTAATATATAGTTGATAAAAACACTGACAATTAACTAATCCAGGAAGTAATGAAGCTATTTTCTGGCAATCTACTTTTACCCCACTGATGTAACTTTTGAAGCATGAGATTAAAACTCTATGAAACAGTTGGAGTAGGAGAATAGACAGGATGGGTTTTATCTTACTGAACTGTAGCCATCTGAATGTTAGCTGCTAGTGTAAGAGACTTGGAAACTTTCATTCTAAATAGAAGAACAAAGACAGACCTTTCCAGAAGATGGCTCAGTTCAGCCTGAAATAAGTCTGTAACAGGATAAAAGACCTGACAGAGGATCCTGTTTGATTTAGCCTGCCTTTTACCCAGGAGAAACAGGAAACTATCCATTCTTTTGTACAAACTCAAAATATTTTTTAAATCAATATGTGTCTTTATATCCAAGGTCTCTGTGGTGTATTTCTTATAGGCTTGTTCATTTTTTTGTCTTTTATTTTTCTTTTTTTTTTTTTTTTTTTTTTTTTTTTTTTTTTTTTTTTTTTTTATGAT
>VXBU01005256.1:202255-213511 GCA_013400315.1 Bombycilla garrulus
TTTTTTTTTTTTTTTTTTTTTTTTTTTTCTTTTTTTTTTTTTTTTGATAGTTCAGTTAATTTTGATTCAGGTGTTTTTGTTAGTTTAGTTAATCTGATATTTATTTTGAGTTCAAGCATAGGTTCAAAAAACCTAAATTTAGTATTTACAGTGTATCAGTCTACATGTGATTTATATGTCCAAGTTTCATTTCACTCAGGAATGATATGACCAAGAACGTACTGGAAATAAATACCTTTCTGAAGCTAAAAGTTGAGTGTGATAACTTAACTTCTATTTTGNTTATATGTCCAAGTTTCATTTCACTCAGGAATGATATGACCAAGAACGTACTGGAAATAAATACCTTTCTGAAGCTAAAAGTTGAGTGTGATAACTTCTATTTTGGATGGTGTTATATATGTATGTTAGGCAAATTGATTGCGTTTCCTCCTCCTTACCTACTCTGTAAACCACTAAGTTTAGATGCTGAAATGTGATGCTTTATACAATAAAAGGATTTTATACCCAAAGTCACACTATCTGTTCTTCTCCAAAGTATTTCAGAAGAAAATACAAAGCTAGTGGGTACTGCTGCATTTGTAGGGTAGCCTTACTCACAATTCCTTGTAATAATAGAATTCCTAGCCTGTATCTCCTTACAGCCATTAAATAAATAAAACCCCTGGGACAAAATCCAACCACATAAAAAATTGCAATATTAAGGTGACAAGAAACAATTCACATATTTGTCTTCAAACAACATATCATTTCTCCTTTTCCAAGAGAGCAGGCTTTGTGACAATTAAAAGCCAGTGAATGTTGCAAATGTTGAACTGTTGACATAATCCCATGTCGTGTTTTCCTATGGCGGACATGGCCTAGTTGGAGAACTATTGACAAAGGGTTTAACAGAGGATCATAATAGTATTGGAAAAATGAAGGAAAGAGAAAAATGAGAAGAGAATGACCTAAGCTTATCTCAATTCTCTTTCACTAATTTCTGCTCTTTAAGAGCATGTATTCTCAATGGGTCTTACCCTATAAATGACACCAAGTTGCAGAGGAAGGAGATGTAAGGAGGTTTTGGCATTAGAATTAAAATAAAACACCAAAAAAGGTAAATTAGAGAAACTGTATTAAAGAAAAAGTATGCAATTCAGTAAGTAAAAGTGCAAAGTGCTCTTACACAAAAAATTAATGCACAAATACAAGGTAAGTGAAGGTATTGCTAGGTATTCAGTAGAAAAAAAAATCTGGAAGCTCCATGAATGAAAAGCTAAATGAGGCAACCCAGGATTCCATGAATACATGATATTCAGCTTTGCTTGAGTATAAAACAGCTTCTCATCCATGTTGACTGTCTATGTATGTTTCTTACAAAATTTTTGGGTGAATCTACAGATCCCTAACAGTTTGCAGGCTTTCCAGTATTACCTTTAGCATGAACTAGGAGAGGGAGAATCCTATGTCTCTATCTCCTCTGCTCTTTCAGAAGGCAATAGCACCTAGAAGAAAAGTGAAGTTAATTCCCCACCACAGACACTCCAGAGTTTTTCACAGAAAGCTCAGATATGCTCTGCCACAGGCCAGACAGGCTGTGCAAATATCTTGGTGGTATATTTGGGCAGCATTGTGTATTAGAAGTAACTAAAGATTCAGAGTGCTCTCAGGTAAAGTCTCTTAATTATGATGAAAATTCAGACAGTTCAATTTTATTATCCAGGAAAGAGTCTTTCTTTGTAGTTAACTTTGTGACTATGACACCAATTTTATTTATGTGGCTACTCTTTCAAGAGTAACCTATATCACAAATTCTCAATAATAATTATTGTTACATTTCTAGAAATATAAAGGAAATAAAACTAAAATACTAAAGTAAATAATATAAAATACTAGTGCTGCAGAAGTAATTATAACTGTAAACTTATTAACTTCCTGATTTATAGTTCCCTAGGACTTAATAAATTCTGAAAATTCAGTCTATTCAAACTTTTCTCACATTTAATTTTAGTATAGTTGAGCAGCTGTCATCTTGCATGGTTATTTTACAAGCAGCATTTGCTGTCTACACCTATGTATGTTTAGCTGGTAAATATCTGTTATGTTTCAACTTCAGTTTTCTGCCTTTTTGTATACGAGGACATTTTCATTATCAAAGAAACACAAAACAACAGAGTCTTGTTATGTACATCAGACGTGTGTAATTTTCCATAACCATAAATAAGAGCTTGAATAACCTTGATCTTCTATTCTGTCATATTGTTTTTAAGCTGATGTAACACCATTGACATCAATGGACTTACCCCAGTATGAAATTGGTGTAATGGAGTGGAAAATCATTGCCGAAATCTCTAAGGGGATATTCAAAGTTCCCTTTACTGTAAGCTGTGTATTAGACTGGAAGATCCATGGTTTTTATTTTCATGTTTTGATGTGTATCTCAAATGATAAAAAACTGTAAAACAGTCCAAATGGGAAGTTATTCATAACCTCTTTTAATTAAGCATGAAATATTTCATTTTTAAATTGTCATTTTTACTGTATGTTTAACTATCTACTCAATGTCACAATTAATTTTAACTTTGGAGAAAAATATGATGTGTAGCAACTTAATTTGATACTATACACTACCAAAGTCAACATAATTTGTTGAAATGTAAATGAAATGAGTTGTTTTTCTTTTCAAACTAAATGATGTACAGAAAAAGAGCTCCATTTGGGACTACGTTTTACAAAGCTACTTAGCAACAAGATCAAGGTTTCATAAGCCTGAATGTTCATCTAAATATTAGTCACAGTTACCTTCTAAATTAATAACTGTATGCTACTTTATATTTTTCAAGTAATTTTCCTGAGAGAAGTCAGATTAAACTGTCTTGGTTTTCTTTCCCTAATTACAAGATCAACATGTGAATATCAAGGGGAAAATAAGGATATTATGTATCTTTTTGGTTTCACACTTGATTTCCTATGAATTTCTGTTAGAAGAGGATGGAAATATGAACCACAAACCACTTTGTTGATCTTTTTTTTAAAGCAGAGTGACACACACGGCTTAATTCTCCTTTAACATCTGGAAAAAAGTGAATCTAGCTTTCAGACAAAAATGATAATTAAGCAGAATTATATTAGTGGAAAGTGTAGATAACAATGTGGTTTTCAACCACCTTGTGAAATTTTTTTACAGTTAGGAAGAGCTTTGTCAAATCACTTGTATATAATTTATTTTATTCTTCATTACTTTGTTTTGTAAAGAGGCAAGATCCTGTTTTTTTGACTATCACTGAATAAAACATTTCCTGAACTTTAACTTCCTTAAGAAGGCAAATTTTTTCTTTTTCTTTTTTTTTTTTTTTTCTGTGAGTATTCTCTCTCACACAGAATGTACCCTTTATATTCTTGATCACTTTAATTAACAACTTTTTCACATTTTTTCCTATGGACTGTATTTTCAAACTATTGCAGAGAAAATTCTCTCTTAAGCAAAAGAATTATGTAGTCAAAAGAAGGGAAACTGTGCCAAACCATTAATCCTTTATCTAATGTCCTACAAAAACATGAATCTGAAAGTGTTCCACAGACAGCATTAGTGGGTTCATTGATATTTTTTTCATTTGACATGGGTTACTTTGCATTGTCCTACATATGGTAGGTTTGGTTCTCAGTCTCCTGTGCTTTGTCATGTTATTTTCCCCTGAGAAATGTGCTATCATGTCAGAATTATATATTCATTTTTAGTTGCACTTTTATGTTTGTTTCATGGAGAGGGTGAATGTGTAATGGGCAAGGCAGCTGAAAGTCGTGTTAACAAGGTCTTAATTTGCTTTCTCAGCATCATAAATGACTATGAGGAAAAGTTCCTGCTGCAGCTCTGCAGAGAATTATGGCAAATTATTTACTCTTTGCCAACCATTTACACTGATGTATCTCTGCTGATTTTGGTTTCAGAGAGTTTATGGCTGATATTCAAATTGGATGTTTTCTATTCTTCCAGCTTGCTTCCAGAGCAACCCAATGTCAGATTTCAATAGAGATTGTGGTCCTATGTATAAACTGCACTGATCTGGTATCATCATATTCCTAATTGTCTGTGCATCTGAAAACCTCAGTAATTTCAGCTGGCATTCTGGTTGCCTAGAGATTTCAGCCTGGGTCCTAATTAACCATTTCAATTTAGGTTTTGTCTCTGATTTTGATTAAGAATATCTGGAAGAGAAAGGATACATTTTTTATTTTATCTTCACATTCTCTGAATTTAATTCACTTCCTCATTAATCTTTATTTAACAACTATTTTCTTTTGTCAATAGCTACAGAATATCTTTATTAAATTAGAATGACATTTATCGTTTTCTCTCAGTTCTTAATTTTCATCACTTGAGTGTGTAAATATCAGTCATAAAAATTCTTCTATTCATAACTTTAAATAGAGTTATCTTTGAGTCTTAAGCTATGTGCTCATAAAATGATAGATCTATTGTCAACTACTTCTTGAAAATATAGGTGGGATGAAGATCTTGAAGTGATTCTTGAATATGTGTGTCTAGCTGTCATAACATTAGTGTTTATTTGCTCTGCTAGCAAGATTCTTTACTTATCTGTTGGTTTAAATTTGTTTTGATCGACACAACAAAACTGTCCTGAAAAATAGTCTATTGCTTGGATAAGATAAACTAATGCTGCTCTGAATGGTTCCAGCTGCAAAGAGCGGTAAAGGAATGCCTCATTTCTCAATTAATTGTAGTCTGCATGTACTACCCCAATCCTACATACCTTTGAGGCTTAAATACCAAGCCCTTCTCATTTGGGCTGTGCTGAAGTGACAATTTTGATCACCCAGTTTCTTCTCACAACCCACTAGCTGGCAGTCACCCTGCACCTTTTCAGTAAATAACTTTGCTCATGTGAGTGTTCCCTAGCATAGTGTGGGCAAAATCAGTTGCACTGGTACAAATTTCTTAATTAAACTGTTCAATCCAGCCTGCAAAAATAACAGAGAGTGCTCTCAAGCGGTGGTAGCAAAAGTGTGGAACTAGCTCAAGCCGGGGACTGATGATGTGCAACTGGTGATGCAATGGCTATTCCACGATTCTACCCAGTTTAACACTGGTCAAAGCTTGGTATGATATCAGCAATCTTTCTGAGTTAGTCTAATCTTAATTAGGAAAATTCTAGAATTCCTTATCCACCTTATTGCACTGTACAAGGACGAATTGATTTTAGCTGGACAATTTATAAACACAGACAAAGACATCCCCTTACACAGGTGAGCAGGAGCTGGTACAACTGAGCCTTAACAGATGTCCAAGTTTAAAGATGATAGGCTTAGTTTTTACCTTGCCTTGGAATGACACCAAAATAAGAACTTAGACTGGAAATAAAGATAACTTCAGAGGATATATAGCAAAATGTTCTTACTTTTCCTTTGCTATGATTCTTATCTTTGGGTTTCTTTTCATGCAATGTTTGAGAGTCTATTTTAGAAATTATGAATATCAAGATGTAAGTGAAGTGTTTATTAAAAAAAGAAATATTGCTAATTGTTGAAGCTGTCATTAGCTGATTATAAATGAATAATTTTCTAAAGTAGTTGATTCAATAGTGTATTTTTAGAGGATGCTGTGACATTAAAAAATGTATCATAAGGAGAAAAACCAAATAACTGACAGAGGTCACAGTTACGTGAAGAAGAATTGGAAAATGGAAGAATATAAGAATGAAAGAGCCACATGCAATCATGGAGGAGACAGATACATCAGTGCAAAGTTGTCACAGTTCAGCTCAGGATCAAGCTGGCTGCAGGAATCTTCATAAATATCTGACATGTTGTGGTTAAAGAAAGCATCTGAGCATTACAATGGCTTGATAATAGAACCAGGTTTGTGTAAACAGATTTGCTAAATACCTAAAAATTGTGGCCTTTTTTGGTTAATTGACAATTATTAACAGCTTTTGTTGTTGTTGTTGTTTTCTAATTTACTCCAGAGAGGATAGGGCTTTAAAAATATTTAATTCTTGATTTAATTTTATTAGTGGAATTTGGAAAGGATGGCTGCTTATAAGGAGGAGTTTGATTCTATAGTGTAACTTGAAATTATAATACATCATTGAACATTTAAAGATCAAAATTATCCTGGCAGATTTCAAGATGCCAGATTTTGCTTACAGGAATTCTTAATCGAGAAATCTAAAAATGCTTTTGTAGTATGATGGTAATACGAAAACACAGTAAAAAATTAATAAAGCAATTGAAAAATGTTTCCTCTGCAAATATAAGATAGTGTAATATCAGCACAAGATACTAGCTAATGTACATTACAGCTCTGAAATTTGAAGTTCTCACAATGGGAAGAAATGCATCAGCTTACATATTTAAAGGGATTTTCTTATTGTTTCTGTTGATCTGGAAACTCGAAAAAATATTGTTTAAGGTTATAAATGTCTTTATTAAAATTACAATTTCAGTCTAATTTATTTTAACAAGAATTGTAATGTATTCTGCCCTTTGATCTCTTAGCTTGAAATGCTGCCTGTTATTCCATTATTCCACCATCCATTTGCAGATAACAATACATCAGAACCTTTTTCTTGCTGCAGAAACAATGCCCTTTATTTGAGAAAGGACATTGTTTTGACAGATAAAGTAGGCATTTGATAAATTGGAACAGGTTCTGAATTATTTTGAGGGGAATGTGTGCTACATCTGTCTGCTGATTTTCCACTGAAGCAGTGCTTAACTTTCTTGTCTGTTTGTGATTTATTGAGCTGCAGAAAAGGTTAGGAAAATTTCATGGCTCTTCTCTTATAATTTGTAAGTGAATCAAAAAACATTTGTTACTGTTTATGATGCTCAAAAGACAGAATTACCCCAAAACATTTATACACAACAAAGACTGTAGTGACAACAACAACAAAGGTAAACAAAATAATTATCTTCTAAATTATTAATAATACAAATACAACACTGAAAACAAATCCAGCTGTTGAAATGCATGGAATGTTAACAAAGATTTGACTGTCTATTCAATCGCATTTTTAGAGGAGATAATTACAGGGAATCTTATTACATATATGTTTCCTAAGTACTTCTATAGTTTATTAATATTTCTCATTAACTTCTCACAAGCTAATGGAAAATGCTGGCCACAGGGAAGTCAAGACATCTATATTACACATCATTCAGATCAGAATTAAGTTGCTGGGAAAAAAAGACTATTTTTGTTGTTTGAGACACCCTGTGGGATCCTATCTAATCTGGAAATAGAAAGCCTGTTACATAGAGTTGGTTGTCTTTGACAACATACAGCTTTGGTAACCTACACCAACCATGACTATATTTACGTAACTGAATAAAGAGGAAATACATCTTCAAACAGCTGATCCTAAAATTCAGTTGTTTCAATGTATGTGTTTACCTATGAGCTAAGTTTTTAAGCTCTCGTTATAGTTAACTGAGTTTATTCATATGTCCAGAGTTATCCCATGACCACTGTAAATCAAAAAGTTCTAAGAGCTCCATACAATCATCTGAACACTGTTGTCTAGTGTTGTTTGAAATTTTTGGGGATTTCAGATATATATCTGTATTTAAAAAGGGAGGGAAAAAAAAGAAAAAAAGAAAGAGGGAAATTCACTCTATTGTGAACCGACAGTCAGCAGTCCCAGGCCAGGTGGAATCATATAGGATATTTCAGACAGCACTGTATGCTTGCCCTGTCAGCTCTGTGCACATGCTTTCGATAACTGTATGGTTTGAAGATGGCATGAAATGCCTCTGCAGAGTGTGCAACTGAATGAAACACCAATAATTGCCCTGAAAAAAATCAAACTGAGTGCCAGTTGACCAAACATATGTTCAGTAACATTTCAGATACCTGTTATCCTGTCTGACATCCAGCTTCTGCTTCAGTAGAACGCACATCTCCCATAGGTCCTTTTTTCATCACTATACTTCTTACATAATTTTCTTGCTTTCTTAGGGCACTAGATGCCTAACTGTGCAGCCAAATTTAATTCCTGTGGCCCTCCTCAGGGACATCTCATCACACATAGTTAAGTATTTTTTTTAGTTTGGGATTGATACATCTTTGGAGAGGAAACCTACCTGCTAATTGTCTGCCTTACTGATGACTGAAGATAGAGTAAACCATATATTTTGTAATTTATTTTGTGTGAAAGTAATGATGCTTTGTATTTCCTATTCTTTTTATTTCAGTCATCTTATATTAGATGATACACAACTACATCACAGTGAACATTAGGCATATACTAAAACGGCAGATGAGATGTCTCTGAAGAGAATCCTTTTCATTCCCTGAAACACAGCTGTTGCATATGGCCTTTCTTTTGACATTTAACACTCAAAAGTTGAACTTGCTTGGTTGGTTTCTTCTTCTATGCCCTTCCAGCTGTTGATGTAATTCTCATGCTGTATAAATGTAAGAATCGCTCATTCATATCTTATACAGGGAAAACATATGTGGAATTGTGTTTACTGGTGGATTTAAATTCAGTAGTTATTATCCTTCTGGGATTTAGTTTTGCTACCAGTTTGCTACCAGTTTGTTTGAGAATGATTGCAAACAACTGGCAAAGTGACTTGATGCACCTCACGAGTTTAAGGTATACAGTTACGTTATAAGTGCTTATCCCCTTTTCATTACCAATTATTTATTTATTGCTTGACATTGTAAAATAAAGTGTATTTGGTAGCTCCCAATCATGAATGCTGCTACAGAACAGATAAGATACATTGGCAAACCCTAATCCATAGAAACAGAAAAATATTTCTAAAGTTTCATGACATCCAGCTGTCCCCAAAATTGTATCATCAGTAATAAGAGTGTGCAATGCCATTACATCTCCTGCAACTTGAAAAATATTTTGTACAATTCTGTAATTCAAAATTGTCCATTTTATTTTTTTCCTTTTTTCTTTCCTGTTTCTGAGTGAGGCTACCCAATGACAATTGCTTTATAACATATTGGCCAATCTAGTTGTATGAGAATGAGTTATTTTGACAGGAAATTAGGAATGGATGAGGCAAGGAAACATATAAATATTGTTACCAATGACAGAAACTTATAAAGAAAATTCTTCTTTTTTAAATTAGAGGAGAGGAATACAATTTGATATTAATCAAGGTAAAAGAAGTATTAGAAATGAACAGCAGCAAAGGACTTTGTTTACATGACAGTTTTGGTAGCAGGCAGGCTGCAAGTGTGGCTTCTGTAAGATCAGCAGCTGTACCAGCCTCAGAGCCCATTCCATTTGGCTCTGAGATGATCCCAGCACTGCAAAAAGCTAAGCTGTTCAGCAATACTGCCGGCTCCTCTATGATATCATATCTATGAAAGGATAAAAGATACACAGCAGCTGTGAGTAAGATGAGTAAGAAAATGCGAGGGAAACAGCCCTGTAGGCACCTAAGTCAAAGAAGAAGGATTGGAGAAAGTGCTTCAGGAGCTGGGTCAGTTTCCCCTGCAGTTCATGGAATACCGTACCAGACAAGTGTCTCCACTGCGGCCTACAGAGGACACCATACTGGCTCCCTGGGAAGCCAGGAAATCTGTCAGCTGGGCAATTTTATCCACTACAGACTTTCAAATCAACAGGAAAGTTCTCTGTCTTGAATAATCATTCCAAATTTTTGTCAATGTTTTTCTTCATGTGTGGGTACAATTATCAACAGAAGCATTTACTGTGTGTTCTGAAACACAGAAAGATAAATTAAAAAAAAAAAAAAATCCAACAAAGTGTATTGCATTCCAGGAATGTACTCAAATAAAATTGTACTTAGAATACGTACAGTAATATGTTGTGTATGAATTTATTTAAAGTATATTCTGGCTGATAGACTTACAGTTGATGTTATATAGGTACAGCAAAAACAATTCTGACTTGTAAAAACTATTGGTAACATTTGTGTCCTTAGCTCTGTGTGACCAGGCACTGAGCAAGAGTGGTAGGAAAAAAATCCCTAACAACTAAAAAACTACCCCAAAACATTTAGAACAAAATACCACACAGACAACAAAAAAACCCCAAACCCTTCCAACCTTAAGTTCCATTCTTCAGGTATTCCAATTCAGTCTCTTATACCAATAAGGAATGAAGCATAATAGTAAAATTCAATTGGAAAATATGCAGGCTGCTCCACTGGAGCTGTGGATGACTGTGGCACAGGCACCTTCTTCTGCTGCCTGCAGGTTGCACTGATGCTTGCTCAGACTCCCTGCTCACATTGCTCTGCATTGCCCTGCTCAGTGTGTACTGAAATAGCGAAGGTCAAATCTTGTTTTTACTTTCAGCGACCTCTGTGTTTAAGCTACAGCCAAGTGGTATGGAGGTGACTTATTTATTGTTTAAAATCCTTATTCCTCCTTTTGTTTTAATAAATATACTGGGAAGCTGCTGAATGAGTAATAAAGAACTTGTGTTCAGAGTTGGGGGGATACTCACAAGGAAGCAAGTGACTCTAGAGCTGGAAATGTGATGTTATGACTAGGGCTGGAATGGCATTTTCATTCAAAGCAGCATTTTTCAAATGCTTTTCATTTCACTACCTGTCAGGAGGATATTTCTCATGCTTTTTCTTCCCCCTCAACATGGTGTTTTGGAAAGACTGGTAAAATTCCATTGCACTATATTTGAGAATTTAATATTGAAAATGTATTTTCATTACCTAGGGAATTATTCAGAGTCCCCTCATATAATTTAGCATGTTTTATTTAGAATACTATAAGGACTAAACCAGTCAGCTTTTAATGAGGTTGATATTAGGAGAAATACACACAACAACCCAGACTGTTTTTAAGGGTTCAGAACAATTTCCTATGTCTAATTTTCTTAAGTTTACTTTTGAAAATACTTTTTTAATAAAAAAACCAAAAAAACCCAACTAATTCCCCCGCTGAAGAATCTCTTATCTGCTTGCATATCACTGTGCAGTTTAGATAGGAGAATGAACATGTAACATAGCATCAAATAGTGATGAAAATTTGAAAACGGACAACATTTTAAAGATTCATCAAATATTAAAACTGTTTATAGCTCAAGTTATAGTAGTGGGATGTGGACTACGATTTTCAACTTCTTTCTTATCAGAGCGTTAATAGTTTCTCAGTTTAGACATGTTTTGTTGGCTTGGATTTTTGGCTGGGTTTTTGGGGGTTATTTTGGTTGGCTGGCTGGCTGGGTTTTTTGTTTGGGTATTTTTTTTAGGTTTTGGGGTTTGGTTTTGTTTTTTTTTGGGGGGGGAGGGTGGGGGATGGGG
>VXBU01005257.1:11392-39915 GCA_013400315.1 Bombycilla garrulus
CACACTAAGGGCTGGGAAGCTCTCTTTGCAGAGTAGGGAGACAAAACAATTCCTTTCTAGCTTGGGACCAAGGACAAATTTTAGGCCCAAGAGCATAAACAACAGTGAAGGAAGAGAGGGAACAAGGAGGATGGAGCTTCATAACCTGAAGCTGTAATTGGACAATTAACTCCAATATGCTGATGGACCAAAACCTATAAAAGTGTGAGACCTTGTGACCGGGGATCCATTTTGTGACCATTTGTGGGTTTGACTTGGTTGTAGCCCTGGCAGGGTTCCTGCACTTCCCAAGATGGATCCTTTCAATAAATCCCTTTTATCCTTTTATTCCACCTAGTCTCTGTTTCCAGGTCAGCCCACCCAGGCATCAAGAGAACATGAGAATCAGGAAGATTGGGCTGAAGTCTGTGCTCTGGTTTTGCATAGCTAGCACACAGAGCTCAGCAGGCTATTGTCACTAGTATGACAGCTGTGCTCTTGAGCAGTACTGAAATACCTACGTGGCACATTAGACTGGAAAAAGTTCAAGCCCTTGGCTATTTTTAGTTTGTACTGTTTGAAAGTCAGCCATCTGAAGAGTGACCTCAGAGACCTCAATCACAATTTTGCCACTAGCAAAAGAGATTTGTTAAGACCAGAGAGCTGTAGGAGTTGTGGGACATCAGACCCAAGGAGTGTTAGCGTCTCTCCTGGACCCAAGCATGGGCTCCAAAATGTCACAGGGAGACATCACAGCCATGCTGCAGTTCAGCCTCAGCTGAGGAACTCGACAGGATCTTTCTTCAACTAAAAGTCAGTCCTGCATCTGAAAGAATGTCGTCTAAACTGGACAGTGGTTTGGTGCCATTCCAACTTTACCCCAAGTATAAGCTGGGAAACAGTGTGCAAAATCTGGAATAGGGAGATGAGTGAGGAAGCAGGCCCAATCACTGTTGAACAGGAACAAAAATAGGATTTCGCCCCTGGTGGTGAGATCACTGATATTCTACTGTCATCTGTGACAGGTGAAGGGGCAGCACTGTATTTCCTGGGGGCCCTGCAACCTGGAAAGCAAGGGTTTGCAGATTGGTTTTCTCTCAGAAAAGTTTGATTATATGTGTACTAAGGGGTTCAGGTTACCTGAATCTGTCTGATCAGAAATAAGTCCTCCCATCTCTCCAACTGGAGGTGGTTGTGGAGTCTCCTCACCACTGCTCCATCATGTCTGTCCACTTTGATTAACGCATACTATTTATAAATGCAGTCAGGTTTGAATTACTTCAGCTCCATTCTGACCTGCAGACAGTGTACCACAATTTATCACGTTGCCTTTGCATGCTTTGTTTCACTGCAGCCACTAAACCAATGCCAGTGTCCTGATAATTCTGGCTTGCACAGAGCATAAGCAGCTCTGTTCTTTTGGCCATGCTTTCCTGCTACAGTCAGAAACATAAAAAGAGAATCTGTGGTTACTGTTGAGACAATGCCTAGGTACTTTGACTTAAAAGTGAAAAGTATTTTGTCTCTTTTGTCTCATTTGTTGACAGCCTGATTTAAATTATTTCACATTACTGGAAATGCAGGAGAAATTACATTAGCTGGAGCTTGTGGTCCCAGGTACCCAAAATAAGCCATCTGCTAGCCATGAGAATATTTCAACACATTGCACACCCTCACTCTTGTATTACCTGCTAAAAGGGCATGACTTCGTGGGTTATCAGTAGGAAATGGTATTCAATTAGAAAAACGAAGCATTTTCATTCACTCATTCATACAGTATTTTTATTCACTTATTCACATGAAGAGCAAGTACTACTGGGAAATACCTGCTGCACTATGTATTCTAATACATGACAAGTTCAGGAAGAGCTAACCAGGGTCAGCATATCAGGAAAACAGAACCAAAACCACTGTCTTAATGGTTTCTCATGTGTTTTCATCTTGTCTTCCCAAGTGGCAGTAAGTGACCTCACTTAAAGATTAATCTTTGCATTAGAAATGGCAATACTGCTCCAATGCCTTCCTTTGCCAGAACATTTCTTTCAAACAGGTGAGACATATTTTTCCAGAACTGCTATTTTCTGCTCTGGACAAGTTTCTGGACTTTGAGATTCTGTTCTTTCTCAGATGTTGTTGATTTAAACTCAGAAAGTATTCAAATTAGAAGTAGATGTGTAACATAATTATGGTATTCATTAGACCCAGACTTTTTAGAAACTGTCTGAAAATAAGGAAAAAAAAAATTGAACATGTTTCTATTATATTTTCCAGAATTCATAACGGAATTTTAATCTCAGAAGTGCAGATTTTTCACTGAAGGAATTTGTGACTAAGTTCAATTCCATATGTAATATAGTTCCTTTTTCCAACCAAAGAAAGAAGTTGCACCTTTTCAGATTTTTTTCTGGTTTAAGTTACTTTTTAAGTGACATGGTATTTTTTAAAATAAACTTGCATTCAGGATGTAAGTTCTAGAGTTTAAAATAACCTGCCATAAATGAGTGAAAACTGGTGAAAGTGGCCTTTAAGCACCAATACCAGGTGGAAAAAAACTAGGAAGAATATAAACAGTTAATAGGCCAAATTGTGACCATGGCATGAGATGCTCCAAAGTGAAATTAATATTAACAAATGTACCAAAAGTAGTGTTCTTCTAGGAAAAGGCAATAAATATTTTTATGAAATAAAGGCTCTATCAGCTTTCTACTTGGCTAAACAAAACCGTTTGGAAAAAAGGGGACTTTAATATTCCTGTTCTGAGGCACAGAACAATCTGCAGTTACCCATTTTCAGCCTATCCATTTTGATCCCAGCAGTAAGGAAATAGATTTGTTTACTAATGTTTGACTTCATCTCATCTGCATGAAAAGACATCTATTTCTTGTGATGAGATGCTGTCCACTGATAACTTTATGGTAATTGATCACAACCATCATATTTCTTCTTCCATGTTGCTTTGCTGTAAGAAACTATAATATTTAGAGTAAATTAATCTAAAAGAAGCATCAGAAATGCCTGTCTTTTAATTTTGAAAAGCGTCATTTATGTTACTTCTATGACAACTTGAATAGTGCTGCAATTAACAGTCTATAATGCTTTCCATGATGAATCTACTTTTCAGACATTCATCATTCAGATGTAAATATTTACTCTACATTCAAATGAGCTTCGTTGATTGGGAGCAGCTATTTATCATTCACAAGAGGCAACAAAATCATATTCATGCTTCAGTTATTTCAAAATAGCAAATTTTTAAACATTGTTCACTACTGGTTTGGTAATATGTATTTAATTAATTACAAAATGATAGCAAAGAAGGGCTTGAACTCTAATTTCACTTATGAACATAAACTAACTTTAAAAGCAATTTTAATCTCTATGTGGCAAAGTCAAATTAAGATCATATCAAAGTTTACATTTGACATTTGCTTATATACCTGATTTTGTGAAGTGCATGCTCTTTTGAGCCTTTTTTTTTTGTTTTTTGGTTTTTTTTCACTTCTTACATGTTTGCTTCTCTTCTATGAACTATACATTTCTCCACCAATTTGTGCTTGTGCAGGTTTGTTCTGTTTCAGCCTAGGCACAGATACTGTGAATTTCCGTGAATGAGGAGTCACAGGCAAGGGCAGATAAATGTGTCTGGGCTCTTTTGGTTGTCTCGGCTCAAAGCAGCATCAGGTTTCTGAAGGCTGTGTTTGCACAGCAGGTCACCCAGAGGAGACAGGCAAGGAGAAAGCTTCTAGTCACCTCTCACCTGTACCATGGTCCTTGTTTCACCTTTTACCCAGAACTGGCAGCTGCAGAGGTATGAATGGGGCTGCACACTCTTCTTTTGCCTGCACCACCTCCAGCTTCTCCTGCTTTTCAGCTCTGTGTCACACAGGAACAGAAAACTCCAATTTCATGGACGTCTCATGCTGCTCAGTTGCGGTTTTTTTGCAGTTCTCTCATATTGTGTTAAGTAGAGGAATTACAAAGAAAGACCTCATGAAATCAGGCTTTGCCCTGTTAAAAGTTGTCAGCTAACTTGTTGCTTCTTCTAAGTGCAGCTAGCTAACTTCCCATGTAAAAATCATAAGAATGAGAACAATTAACACAAAATCCTATTTTGAGAGTGAAAAATAACAAGAAATTTGTCACATGAGAATCAGTGAACAAAGTATGTAAACTATCCAGGGATAGAGAGATTTGATAGACAAGTAAAACAGCTTTCATTAACCAATAAAACAAATTGGTAAAAAAGTATTAACCAACTGGAGTTCAGCACGAGGTCTGTAAAAAAGGTCTAAAAGTATGGCGTGTGAATAAAGATCGGCTTTTCTGCATAAAGAAAATTAAGTCCTGAGTCCTTCCACTGCAACACTCTCCTATCAGCCACTCTTCAACTCCACTTTACTCCTCCCTGTCCTCATCTACCTCAACCTATCCCAGACTGGATCTGCTGGAGCTGTGTTTTCATGTCTCAGCTTTTCCTCTGCTGATGATTATTCTAATCACTGGTACCTGCAAAGCAGTCAAGACACAAACAGCTCTAGGGGCTACACTAATGATCCAGACAATATCAGACAAAGCAAATATCACTAAAAATGAGTTATTCTAATAGACAGTTGAAAAAATTTTGCAATGTATGAGATTATTTGCGCTTCCAGTAGATGCATGCTGAGAAATAGAGGCAAGAAAACTTTCTCTCTTCTCATTGAAATAAAACTACAGAATTAAATATAGCCCACAGAAAATGTGGTTTAGGTAAAATAGATGACATAGGTTGTGATTTGGTTTTGTTGTGTTTTTTTGTTTGTTTTTTTTTTTTTTTAAGTGTGTTACAGAAAACATTTATTTTGGGGGGAATAAACTCCCTACTATTCAATAAAGAGAATTTGTTCAACAGTTTCAAAATGTCTCCTGACTTTTTCCTACTTTTTTTTTAAACAAAAGTTGACTAAAAGCTTTTTCCTTGAAAATCTGTTTCTGTGAATTTCTGTAGTGCCCAATTCCATGGGGAAGATCACAGATATTTTTTAAAAAATTGCAATTAGGTGAATCTGAAAATATTTTATTTGGGCTTGCAGGGCTAACAATACTTTATAGGGATTGTGAAGTGGGCAGGGAAAGCATCACAATATAAGGCCAAGATTTCAGTTATTTATATTCTTAACTAATCTTTACCCTGCCTGCTCCTATTTTATATGACTGGGAACAGAGATGTAGTTTTTAAACAAGTTTTTTCTTTCAAGACTGGTTAAGGTGATGCATCACAAAAGTCAGGGTTTTTTCCCATGAAGAAACATTCCAGTACAAGCTGTGTATCACCTCAATTAAGACCATTCCGCTCTGAAGCTCTTATCTTAACCCATGTACTGATAAAACAGTAATTGTTCTGAAAGACTACAGGGGGAACCCTGACTCAGGAAAGGACATGATGTTCCAGTTTATCTGTTACTCTATGTCCTAAGTTACAATGTAAAAATATGCCAGAAGGTCTGTATTCTATCTCCATCTTCATGAACTGTTGAAACCAAGGAGGGGCAGTGGTTTTCTTGCCTCCTCCTCCCCCAGACTATCTCCTGTTAATGGGCAATTAACATCTTGCTCCATGAGTCATAAATAACTCCCTCCGGGAGCCATTCCTGTTTAATGGGCCATTAAGGACCCACCCCATGACTCATAGAATGACATCATCCCATTGTGAGGACCCATCCCATGACTCATAGAATGACATCAGCCCATTGTGAGATGCTCCGCCCAAAGGGAAGAGCCAAGCATTCCCACCTAAATATAATCTGGGAGTTCAGACAGAACAGCCATCTGCCTTCTACTAGATTCTCAGAGGAGCAGCCTTCTCTCCCACTGGATTCCCAGAGGAAGGACCAGAATCTTCAACATCACCACTGGACCATTGGAGGAAACCTCTGCCCTTCTACAGGATCTCTGCTTCAACAGAACCATCTGTCACTCCAGGAGGACTACTGGAGCCACCATTCAAACTGGACTACTACCAACACCCTGACTGACAAGGTGCCAGGTTGTATTCTAACTGTCAGGTTTTGTTTTTTTGTTTAATACTGCATCTTGTTCTAATTTTCCTATTAGGTTGTAGTTTGTTGGTTTTTTATTTTATTTTATTTTGTTTATACATATTAAAGAACTGTTATTATTATCCTCATATCTTTGCCTGAAAGCCCCTTTTAATAATTTGGAGGGAGGGAGTTTGCATTTTTCTATTCCAAGAGAAGCTCCTGTGTTCCTTAGCAGGCACCTGTCTTTCAAAACAAAGACACTCTAATATAACTTATTCTTTTGTCTACCATCTAAATTTAATGCTTCTGTCTCCCTGAGGATTTGTCACAAGATCCCCTATATTACTGGGTTTGTGCTGACCTGCCACTACCTAGTCTGCATTCTCAACCAAACCAAAATCATTGCCTTAATTTACCTGACAAGTCTTTTGGGACCTCAATTCATCACGATGCTTAAAGTGTTTGAATTCCACATGAATCATTAGTTCATTGTATCTTCAAAAGATGAGATTTACCTTCTACCTTTTTTGGGGATTTTTATATGGAGACATGAAGAGCTCAACTTCTGCTCTAAGTGAACACTGTTGACTCACACTTTGTGAAGATTTCATTTTGGCATGGGATTACAGCCTTCAGTAGAGTTACTCCAGACATATATCATCAAGAAAATAAAAATTTGCCCATCAGCTTAAATTGTCTTAATAGAGTGAAAATCTGGCTAATGGCAGGCAGTTTGTTCTTTTCTGTTTGCAGTGTATCAGATAGTGTCCCTCAACACGCATAAAATACTATATTCTTGTCTCTCTGGGAGCAGTATTTAGGCATGTGCCTGCCCTTCTGGAGCTCTTTGTGCCATTCTGTCATGTTAAATATTTATCTCTTTCCCTCTGCCTAAGGGGTAACTGTGTACAGTATTAAGTACACAAATTAGGATAGGAAATGCTACATCTTAAAATCTGAAAGTATAGTATGTTTTACTTTGAGAATCTCATGCTTCATCAGTTGATGTGCTCTTGTTGTGTTGCCTCCCATCCTTCTGAGACATACCATGAAACTAGCCCTCATAAACCCAGTCACATCTCAGTCCCTTAAAAGGGTGGATGACTTTCTCCCAGTTTTTATTGCAAAAGAAATCTGTAAAAGCTGTCTGTCCTGAGTATGGTCACCAATAACTTCCTCTCTCCTAGTACAAGTAAAAATAACAGAGAAAGATAAAAAAAAAGATAATCCTGGAAAGGATTCCTTAAGGAGAGGCTGTATAAAATGTTGTTTGAAAACAACAGTAGAAGGGAGATTTACAGGCCAAAACTTGAAAGGAAAAAAAAGGGAACAGAAGAGCTCCCTTTCAAAGGACTACTAAATGCAGTAGCTCATATGAAATCTTCATTTGGGATTTGCCTTAACAGCAATTTGCCATCCCATCTTCTGGAACAGTAAGGGTGTGTTTATTTTATTCTGCGCCATCTCTATCCTAAGAAAAAATTGTAACCCGTTAGACTACTTAATGGCTTTTAAATCTTGGCATTGTTATTTTTGTAAATGCAATTTATAATGTGTCAGTGCCTGTCACCACTGGACAATGGTCTCAAACCAACTGATACTGTCAGTTTATTATCCTACAGCAAAAACTCTCAGACCTTTTCTGTGCAAAGTCTCACGGGCAGTTCTCCACAACACTGACTCCTTCTGATGCCTTAAGTTTTAGCTTTTATATTTTCCAGATTCTGGACGGGTTTAGTGTGGAGTTCTGGGCTTCACACTAAGGGTTGGGAAGCTCTCTTCACAGAGTAGGGAGACGAAACAATTCCTTTCTAGCTTGGGGCAAATTCTAGGCCCAAGAGTGTAAACAGTGAAGCTGAAGCTGAAACAGTAACCTGAAGCTGTAATTGGACAATTAACTCCAATATGCTGATGGACCAAAACCTATAAAAGTGTGACATCTCGTGATCGGGGACCCATTTTGTGACCATTTGTGGGTTTGACTTGGTTGTAGCCCCTGGTGGGGTTCCTGCACTTCCCAAGATGGATCCTTTCAATAAATCCCTTTTATCCTTTTATTCTACCTGGTCTCTGTTTCCAGGTCAGCTTTTCTAGGCATCATTTCCCTCCTTCCCTCTTCCTTCTACTTCCTTCATTTTATGGGACCTGCTAACTCCTTCCTGTCCCTTACACAACTGCCTGACCCTTCCTCCTTGCAGCACAGCCAGCAAACTCTCTCTTCTCCTAGCTCCTTGTATCTTTGCTCTCACATGCATAACCTCTGTGTGCCCTTTTGCTCTTCTGTGGTTGATGAATACACTTCAGCATTCTGTGCTCCTCCTTCAGTGCTGTTCACCTGTCCTGTACAGCTGCACCCCATCAGAGATGAAGCTTGTCCTCAGCCATCTTCCTGATTTTCCACAACCTATTCTCCCACAATAATGTTTTAAAATAACAAATAGAAGCTACTGTTTGCTCACTTGAAAAGTGCTAATGTATTTTTCATCTGCCATAGTGTGTCTTTTTTTATGGTAATCCCCAAACAAAGAACACAACACCCTCTAAACCCTTTTGCAGTTTGGCTGCTAGTGCTGTCTCTGTCCCATACTCCTGTCTCCTGTTCTCTGTGGGGTCTTGCAGACCAAGTCAGCTTCCATTTCAGTCTTAGGGGACCAAAAGAGCGAGCAAATTGATCCATTTTTAAAGCCTTTTGCAGAAATTTACTAGTGGCTGTGTTGTTTCCTCCAAAGGGGTCAAATTAACAGGACCAGAGCAGAGCTGAGCTTAGGTCTTTTACTTTAGATTAAAAAGTTTTGCTAAGGACAGCTTCTTCACTGAATGTGGAGAAATAGTATCAAGACAGAACTTCGCCAAAACTGTGGCTGCAGGCAACAATTACCTCATTGGAAGAGCTGTATATTCAGATCAGAAAGGCAAATTTTGTACCTTTTTCTGAGCTAGCGCTGCCCTTACTCATCTGAACAATAGAATTTTTCTGGAGTCCAGGCTTACAGCCTTTAAAACTGGAATAAAGGTGCTTACAAGTCTACTTGGACACTTGCATGAATAAATATTTGTGTGTAATGACAGAGTGGTTATGATGGCATAACCTCGTGGCATGACACCAGCTTTAAGGCTTTGTTCAGCTCTCTGGCTTTTAAACAGCCTTTTGCTGGAGTAGTGTTTATATTCTATGTATTCAACTATAGCAAATCAATTTTAGCTCATGTTTTGCTAATTGTCCTCAGGTCTGCACCTCTAGGAAATTGATAACAAGATAAAAAAATAATTAAATTACAGATTTTTAAAGTTGATTATGGGATACAACTAGATAAACATTATTTAAATAAAGAGAACTTATGACAGTATCTCCTTATCCCTCAGGTAGGAATTTCAGAAATCTTGAAAACAAGAAGTTTTCTTCATCAGTCTTTTCAGTTTTAGCTTTGTATATACAACTCAGTTCTTAATTGATTATAACATAAGCACCTGGGATTCTTTTCAATCATCCCAGGAAACAGATTAATCACTTAGACCCAAGTTGTTTGAGAGTGAGGAGTTTAGCATTCAGAAGAATAAAAGAAAACTGAGAGGATTTTCTTAAAAGACACATTTTCTGTACCTTTGCAGGTGAACACACCCAATCTGTCCCAGGATCTGTTTGTCTAACTAAGGTTTCAGAAGGTTAATTTTACTGTAGAAAGTTTCAGACTTGGATATATCTTCCTATCCTTGGCAGGTCCCTGACATGGACAGTGAGACAGCAGTGTTTGATTCTGAGCCTTTTGAATAGCTAGCTTATCAAACCTGCCTGTCTTTGTCATAAAGATAATTCCCATCTGAGTTTGTCAAACCTTCATCAGTTTCAACTTCAACTGATTTCATCAGTTTGGTGTGAGCTCTCCTGCTCTGGGTGGGCTCAGTACAGCACCAGAACCACTGGGGTGGGAGCACCAGTGCCTGGAGCTCTTTCAGGTTTGTCTAAGTGGTCAGCTGGCAAACAGCCAGACTGTGGGACAGAAATGAGGAATGTAAAGACTGTAAAATATTAACTCCTTTCTTCCATGTAACTCTGGAGAAATGCCCTGCTGAGGGGTTCAGCTGTAGGCCACAGAGTGTGTGTGGCCACAGCCCAATCTGAGCGGCCCCTCTGGCTGGTGCCTTAGCCCAAAGGTTTTCATAGTTCCCAGAGCTGAATGAATCCCCTCAGGTTTTGTGAGCCCTTGTCTGCTTTTCAATCAGCTCCGATCATTAAATGGAAATGGCCAGACAGGCCCAGGAAGCACTGTATGAAATATGGGCTCACATCTAGAATGGTTAGGGAAGAAGAATGGAGATATACTTGTCTCCTCATGGAAAGAAGGGAAAATACCTTTTCAGATTTGATTAGCCAAAATCATTTGTTATCTCACCATTGTTGCATGTTGTGGTCTGACTGAGGAAAGAAAAGGAGCACTTTACATGACTGTTACTGACCCAAGCCTCTTGAGACATTGCTACGTTAGTCAAATGTAGAAGAAGGTCTGAAGAGTTATTTTCTTTGTTATATGTTTTATCTAGGCAGAAGTTTACTTAGGAATATTGAACACTTGCTGCTTGTCTGCATGTCGGTAAAGCTGTTCTGTTATGTTCAGGGTACAGTGTATTTTGTCAGATCCCTCTTTGCTGGTATAGGTCTTGTGTATCACAGTTTAGATATTCCATCCACTTTTCTGGAATTGGTAGGTACCTAACAAGATATGTTGTGATACATATTTCTTGGATGTAACTGAAAAGTATGAGTCTCACTGAGACTACAAAATTATTTCTGCAGTCTTTCAACTGTAAACCCAGAACTCCAGACAGCAATTCAAAATATTTTAGAAACATTCTTTCTGTCCTGCGTTTAAAGAAATCCTTTTTAAGCTGGATAAATGTATACTTAGTGTGAAAATGCAGTGTGCTCATCTGTAGGGCTCCCTTCATATCAAGGCACAACAGTTTCTTAACATTCTGCACCACAGAAATTCTGTGAGCAGAGGGATGTGAGGCAGTTGTCCCATATTGGCTTTCCTTGAACTCCATACATTGTTTCTGGAGAATTCTTTCTGCTTGCAAGGGAAGTGGTGAGACAGATAGGGAGCTACAGCTGAGGCTGGTGAACATTTCCCTGGTAAATGAGCAACATATGTTGGATGCCCTCCCACACTCCTGCTCACAATGCTTTTTTATCAAGGTATTTCCTTTGAAGACCAAGAGGTTGTTAATGTAAAGTATTAAGACTGAGTGACCCTGAAGTGGATAGATTAAACATGTGCTGCCTGCTAGCCTTTCCCTGTTTTTTTTTTTTCCCCCCCTGTTTATTTTATTGTACATAGGTTTGATCCATGAGTTAGGAGGAGTCCTGTGTTTTCTGTCAAGCTTGAACCTCAGTTTTAGGGACAGAAATGGCATGAAACTTTGTTATGTACTGGAGATAACTGATTCATCAGTTTATTTAATGGAATTCTTGTTACAGAGTTTGCACCTGTCCTTTTCTTTGTTCCCCTTTGGTTTTGCAAATGTAGCATCAATTAGTTCAAATTCTCTAATCCATCTAATCTATTAATCCTAATCTATTTTTTCCATTAGTATAGTTTTTTAAGCTTGTGTCTGAAGGCAAGTGAGAGAATTAACCTGATCTTAATATAAACTAATGCTATGAAATTGAAATAATTATTGTTACATTAAGAGTTACAGTTGGTATAAATTCAGTTATCTATCACCTCTAGCTGAATCCTTGTGCAAGATATGACATGACAAGTTCTGAAGGCCCCAGAACAGCTGTGGGAATAGATCTGATTTTAACACAAGGGGGAAATGACACCCAGAAAAAGAATGAGTGAAGTTACTCCTGCACATTAAATAGTTAAAAAAGCTCAATCATTAAGCTATTAAACTGACCAAGATTTTATAATCTGTATTTCCTACTAAAAGTTATTAATGGTTGTTGCAAAGAAAAAAACCAATGGTAACACAGTACCTGAATCAGAGTAAATATTCTTTCAGTCTTGGTGAATACTGATATCTCAAGTAACACTTGTGTGGCAGTACATGCATGTTTTTGTGTAAATCCCTTTCATTAGATGATAAAAGTTTGCTTATAAACTGATTATGGCATACAGACTTGGGTGCTATCCATTTTGGGTATAGTTCTCTTGTGTTAAATGTTATTTTCTGCTATAAGTTAGATTCATATTCCATGAATTTTGAAGCATCCCTCTGAAAAAGCTTCTCTAACAGGGAAATCAATATGATATTTATGTTCTACTGCCTGTTAGGTCCTGCTATGCTGAGCCCAGTTTGAGCAGCACATCACCCAGGGGGATCCTCTGGAAACACTCATTGCGAGGGCTGGTGCCACTGGCTGCTGACCTGTGAAAGGTCATGAAAAAAAAGCTTAGAGAGACTGTGCAGGAAGAGATTATGAAGCAGGCAAATACAGCCTTTACTCTAACTTCACTGAAGATATTACTAGATTTTGGTAAGCTAAATTTGAGAGATACATATAGAGAGATATATATGGATGCAAACAGCCGAGCCCTAGTTTTCTATCATAGAGTTAAACCTGAAAACTGCTGGTCTTTGAAGAATAATTTCTGAAATTCCAGCATATTCTTATTTCAGTCTGTGTTCTGGAGTTCTCAGCACTTATAATGTGTGTGTATATATATATATATATATATATATATATATATATATATATAGCTGTACAGATCTTGCAAAATATTTTTTCAGTAACTCTAGTCCATAAAAAAAATTACTAAAATTTTTAGTCTGTAAAAAATTATTCTTTTTTTCCAAAATGATTAGGTTCTTCAAAATAAGGAATGTATAATATATTAAAATTTTGTGGTAATTTTCTTTCAAATTATGTTTGTTTGTAAAATAAAAGAGAAGATTTATACTTTTGGGTCATTCTTTGTCTTTTCAAACTTTATCCTCTGGATAAAGTACTGCAGTTGAATTTTCTAATGCTCAGAGAGGTAAATACATTCTTGCAGCACCCAGGGAAGAGGGTAAGCACACAGACTTTGGGAAGGACTAATGGAAAGGAGCTGGTTTTTTTGTCTGATTGGTCTCATGAGTCTGTGCACGGTTTGAAAGCCTGGCAGTCTTGGCACTCCCACACACACTCTGCACTGGCAGTGGGGCGTCAGGCCCTGCCTGGCTCTGCTTGCTCTATGTTTTCCTGGCCCCTGTGGTTCCTTTCCCCCTGTGACTTGTGCCATGGACAGACAAGAGCAAGAGCAGCTCTGTGCTGAGAGCATCTTTGCCATTGCGCTGGTCAGTTACTGCCTAGCTCCAGCACAGCTCCATGCTCTCTGCTGAGTCCTCAGGCACATTTCTGTGGGGTCACAACAAAAAAAAAAAAAAAAACCAATAATCAGGGCTTTATCTCCCCCCTGCTACAATAACTTTGAGTAAGTGCTCCTATTGGTAGTAAGAAGAATGTTTTAAAAGGAAAGTAAGGTTTTCAAATTGAGAGATTTCACCGAATAATTACTTTTCTTATTTCTGCCCACATGATGGCAGTATAAGTTAGTCTAAACGAAGAAAATAATAAAAAAATTACAGCTTTACAACAACAGAGTTCAGTTGTGCTCCCCCAAAATCTAAAAAGGGATGAGAAGTTTCCAAAAGCCATTATGACCAGTTATGAAAGGATAACTCTTCTTATTGTAAAACCCGTACAGACTTAAGAAGTGGTAAAGCCTTGCTTCATGCAAGAACCACATGTAGCTAATTCTGAACTGGTACAGAATGGGGCTGCATTATGAATAAAAGTGGTCAGTAAAGCTTTGTCAGTCAGGCTTGTCTTAATCACTTGTAGTCAATAAAGTCACTGAAGTATAATTGCCATTCCCTGTCATGGGTTTTGCAAGTGCAGAGCTGGAGGTTTGAGGCTGCACTGGCAGCTGGGTGCTGAGTGTTTCATCACTGGTAAAAGCACAGAAAGTCTAAAGAGACAGACTATTGAAATACCAGCTGCAAAAAAAGTTGGGCATTCCTTCAGAAGGATTATAATAGGAAAAAAATCTATTGAATTTGTCAAGCTCTTCATCTAATTGCAAGTTGAATCAAGAGAGTTTGTGTGGAGGGGGTGCTTCTGAGTGTGTTTACTGGATGGAATCAGAGAATTTTTTCAGTAGTCACAGATTAAAGCTTATAGTGTTAAAAACTAGAAAAATGTAAAAACTCAAACCCCTAGAATACAACCCAACCAAAACCACTTATTTTCTGAGCTTTGACATATCTGTAAGCACATGCTGTTTTTTAAAGAATTTTCTATGCACTGTAATTTAAAAGTCTAGTACACTTAATTTTAAACTTCTACCTTTTTTTTCACATCAGCTTTAGATAAGAAAATGTCAAAAGCTGAACTGCATGCTTTCAACTGCAAAAAGATTAAACAGATCCTCAGGTCAGTCCAAATGGAAGAATAAGAGGCATCTATGAAGCCCATCATGTTCCTTTGGGTAAGGTCTCAGATGAGTGCCACCTGTAACCAATTGACCTCCTGATCAGATTACAGAACATGTGAGCAAAAGCAACTTTTTTTTTCATTTTCCTTGGTTTTTTGACCTCAGAGTTCAGTTTTAACAGATATGATTTTCCTTGTCTTTTCCCTGATGTTGTATAAATGAGGAATTGCAGCAGTACTGTTTTAGTTGTGCAGCTTTGCTTCTTGAAAAACCGGATGTCTGGAAACTTGCATGGCATGTACATGCAGATGTGAAGTTTAAAAAGTGGGACCTGAAGCAGCTAAAGTACCAGAATGAGCAATTCTTTGCTCTGTTTGCTTAGCACAGCTGAAGTTTATGTATTTCAGGTTGTAGAATATCGTACACTGCTAGTCCTTTCTGGCTTCTTGTACGACTACCATGGATGATGAATCTTCTTATAATGCATGTCTTTATCTTGCAACCATCTATAACTTGATGTAAGTCCTTGCTCTCAGTATTTATACTTTATATAGGTACATAGGAACTTCCTGTGGCATGCTACATTCCCATATGTGATACCTAAAAATAAACCCCCAGAAGTGCTGCGGTAACTCATTCCTATGTCTACATATGACTGGTACTACTAATGGGAGAAGTCCTGACCTGCTCACTCTCAGGAGTTTCCTGATCACATAATTCCTATAAATTTGATCAAGGGTTCATTTTGTTTTACCCTTACTCATCTCTAATGTTATTCTTTTTGAACAACTCACTTTCTTCTCAGTAGGTAGCCTAAAAATAATACTTCTAGAAATTGCCTCTAAAAACTTCATAAGTGTCTTTTTCCTCTGTTCCCTCACCCCACCTCTTGTATGAAGAAATATAATCTCAATTTCCCACCACATACTGTTCTGCATGGCCAGGCCAGGAATATTTAATCTTTAATCACATTGTTGTCACACATGTTACTGTACTGAGCTAATTTTTGATCAGGAAGTTTTCCTGTTAATTCCACAGATTCACAAAATAGGTCCAGTTGGACGGCACCACAGTGGGGCATCTGCCAACCTCCCTGGAGGGAGGGTTAGACTGGAGGAAAGGGAGGCTGAGGAGGCAGACTGTCTGTTTCCTATACATTCAAAATACAGTTGAAATTAATTTTAAAAAATATGTAAAGTTTTAGGAATGTCCAGGGTTCTATATATGTGATTATTCCTACTTTCTAATTTCTTTCTATGCCTAGACTCCAAAATGTTCCAGAATTTGAATATGAGAAAGCACAGGGAGGCCCTTACCTGTTTGAGTTCAGATTACTGCCCTCTTGTTTCTTCAGCATTGCCAAGGAGAAATATATGGGGGGAAATTACTTCTCAAGCTTCTCTTGGATGTCTTTGGAGACAGCCATGAGGGCTGCTCAGAGGAAGTAGACTGGTACAGGCCTAGCAGAGAAAGCACTTGTGCTCCCTGAAACTCCTGGGAAGGAGCAGCAGCCCAAGGATGTGAATTATCACACACAACCATGTGTTTTGAAAGAGGGGCTGGATAGATCTAGGTACAAACCTGCCACAAGCTTTGCCATTGCTGCATCTTCATTTGTGGTTTGCGATTCTGTGTTTTCTAAAATAATGAGAGACAAATTTTTATGGTAGTTTTGTATTCATGAGTGTGGGAAAGGTGTGCTTCATGGGGCTAATTTAAAGGAAAAAAAAAAGGCTGAAAAAGATTTGCCTATTGATACAATTTACTGGTGTGTAGGAAGCACTGTTCCTAGAGAATACAGTTAGTATTAGAGCATCTGTATCATACATGCAGTCTTACACCCAAGTTGCAACCTTGTTTTCTTACAGCATTTGTTTAGGCTGAGGCAGTGCAAGATGCTGAAGTCTAAGAAAATTGTTTCTTCCTTTGTGTTAAGCTGTATTTCATATTCCTTCTTAGTTGTTTTGCTGTATATATGCACTTTTACCTGTGTAGTATTTGAACAAGTGCATTCTATGTCATGTCTAAAATAAATTTTGGCCTCTGTCTCTCTGTTAAACTGTCTGAAAAAAATTCCTATGTGTTATAACTTGCTGTAAGAAACAGAGATTACTGTCTGTCACATGACTTTGACAGTGGTTAGAGAACCTTGTAACTGCAAGCTGCAGTTAAAATTCCATGTAGTACACTGCAACCAAACTGCAATTAGACTGTAACAGCTCTTAAATTAGCTTGGTGTCCTTTCAGTCCCTAGTCGGTAAAATTCTTGGCTGTTACTACAGCTGGTGCCAAAGGGTAGCCTGACGCTCTCTGGCATGCCCTGGGATTTCTTTTGTCCAGACCCCCCTCACTGCCCCCACCACCAACCAGCCCAGCAAGTCCTCAGGATGTTTCTGGAACTGAGGAGGAGCTGGACATTGCCATTTCTTCTGTTATCCAGCACATGGGTGTGCCTGGAAAAGCCTATTAATTGGCTGTTATTTTGCACATCTGCATCTCAGCTGCAGATATATCTCTTTATAGGCCTCTGCTTGCTTATGTAGTTCAGAGAGGCCTTGGGGCTTCTTTGACCTAGTTCCCTGTAAAGATTGATAGGAGCACTGCTCTCAGGCTCAAAGAGTGCCTTTGTTTACAGTTTCCACTGGTGCAGTGGAGAGATTTGGCTTTGGTGGGCTTGGCACGGAAAGTGGTGGCTCTGACCACTTTGCTCTCAGTGGTGGCACCTTTCAGACAGAAGTGCCCTGTGATGAAGCTAGTGGCACAAATTTCACTATGGCATCAGGTAACTCTCTTTAAATTGTGGAATATGTCCACAGCCCTGAAATTCTTCTTTATCCCCATGTCAATTCAGAATCTGGGTTGTTTTCTGCAACACAAAAGCTCCTTATGGTCAGTGAATACACAGGTCAACAAAGAGCAATCAGTAGGTCAAAGAACATGCCCATTTATTAATGAATAAAGAGCTCTCAAGCTTTTGATATAAATTAAAATTATCTTTATCCAATGCTGGTAATGATGAGAAAGCCTGGCTTTTCCTAACTGGTTGTGCTGTCTCTAGGCATACTACCTGGTTTATGTGTCCAGGGTATGAGGATAGCTTTAGCATTCTTTATGAAAACGTTATTTCCATGCAGAAAGAATGATGCAGAACTATTAGCAGTAGAAGCTGAAGCCTCTCTTAGTTTGTTTAGATGAAAATGTGGCATGGACACAGAGTATGTAGCATTTTCTTTTACAAAGCTCATTATGTTGTGGGTGAACTAGTATTTCTAAAAGGATCATGATAATGTTAGCATCTAGTATCTATTAATTGTTTCTTTAGGATTTCTAAATTTTTACAGCCTCTTAAATTTAACTTGTACAGTGGCATTCCAAAAAATGGGCATCCCTTATAAATAATACTTGACCATTCTTGTCATTCTCTTAGATTGCCCTAAGAATATAGTTTGGTAATGGTACTAGTTAAAAAAGTCAACATTTCTTTAGATATTTTTTGCAGATAATAATCTTTATGCCTTAAGGACAGAGAAATTTAAGCTGCAAATGTTTGAGACAGGAGATTACCTTGGTGTTTAATCAATGAGTATGTTTTTCTGGGCTAGCAATTCCAGAAATTACAGATAAACTGTATTTGGACTTGCTCAGACCAAGTATGAAGCCTTAATTGTACTCCATTAGTGTTTTCAGAATTGCAATATTTTAAGTGTTTCTTTTTCCCTTTGATATGAAACAGGAATACAGCTCTAGGATACTAGTCTTCTAAAGAGTCAATGTAGTTTTATTGCCAAGCAGAATTATATTGTCCTTAATATTTTGATACTGTGTTTATTGTGAAGGGTGTGATGGTCCTAACTGCATGCATCCCTTGGCTACCTTTTTCCCTTTACTTTGACACTTTTTAATATAACTTGTTACAGAACAGTCAAGTGTGATCAAAATACTAGGAGTTTAGAGATTGGCATTGATTTTTAGTGTTTAAATATTCTTTTGGTGAGTTGAAAATCAATCCTATTAAACATAAAGTATTTCAATGCTGTCAATTTGGTCTAAGACAGAGAATAAACCTTTCTTATTTTCCCATATTGAGGTTAAAACTTGCAAAACAAAACAGTCCATGTTACTCTGTGTCACTCAGGTACCTGACCATCCCAATAGGATCTTTCTGTTTAAAATGCGGTGCCTCATGACTGCAGTTAAGATTTCTTTTTGACATCAATATGGCATTGGAGTAATGCTGCATGAAGCAATGAGGTGCAGGTAATTTTTCTTATGGAACAGATTTGTCACATGAGTTCATGCTGTAAGGTTGGCCCCTGTTCATTCTCTTAGCAGCATAAATCTAGTATTATTAGAAAGTCAAGAGTGTCAATTTTCACTGCTGGTTATGTAGTCTCTAAACACAAATTTAATTGGATTAAAACAGTTGCAATCATAAACAACATACTGCTCTCAGCTCCTCAGGTTGGTAAGGGGCAGGTTGAGACTGACATGTGGAAATGTACCTTGGTCAACAGCCTTAGCAACAGCATTCTGTGGACACAAAAAGGAGAGCTGTGTCTATGGCACTGCAGTGGAGCTGGTGTCTGGCAGTTTGTGTGTGTATAATAAAATATCCTCATATCTCCATATAGCAGCTGCACTGCATGAGAAGTAGCTCACTGAATTTACTTTTAACAGTGTTTTGGTTTCAGTGTGAAACACTCCCACACACAGTTTCACGGGAATGTCTGTCTTCCAGCTAGGCAGAGTAGTAACTAAAGAATTCCCTTCTCCCATCACCCCTGCCCAGTGGGGGAGGACAGCTTATATACAGCAGGATCTTTTTTATGTCAGTCTGTAGGTGGAAGTGCCCTGCAGCCAGACGCTGGTTCTATGAGGAAACTTGAGCAATAAAAATATTTTATGCTTTTAACCACCACATCATTCAAGAGAGATATTTCTGCAGGTGTGAAGTGGCTCCTCCAGCAAAGCCTTCTTCAGAGGCAGAGTAACAGGAGCGATGTTTGGCACTGCTAAAGAGGTCAGATGGCTTACACTGCCTTTGGAGATTTGATGTTTTGTGTGCTACACGGCCAACACATGACCTTGCAGTTGTTTCAAGATAAGGGGATAATTGCATATTATAAACATTGGAGTTGTGGCAACGGGAATTTACTTGGGCAGTAGGACCTGTACATTTGGGGATCCTACTCAGAAAATGAAGACAAAATCATGGAATATAAACAACCAAACAATTTGCTCCTTGAAGGAATGCTCTGGATGTGTTCTGTGTCTTACCTGAGATGTCAGTCAGTTATTTTTTATAGTCAGTCAGAATGAAATCCAGTCGAATGCAGAAAGAAGTTCCTGTACTTAGGAATAGGACTACCCAGTGGTAATTTGGATGGGTCTTGGACTTGCTAGCGAACCAGAGTTTAGGACTTGCTCATGTCAGTTGCATCTATCTGTCAAAAGCCAAAATTTTAAGACATAAATACAGCCTACCTTTGAATTAAAGCATCCAGAAATTTATCTCTGAAGCAAGGGTGTTGCCAAAATGTCTTAAACCTGATTGTCACAAACCCACATCCTACACTTACTATCCATACTGTCCTGTTGTTGCATTTGTAATGAAGGTGAAAAATGGCAAATAAAAAATAAGTTTTTCATGCAGTTGTGTGCCTAGTGTACAGTCATAGCTTTCTGTACTAACTGCAGCATGGCAAAAAATCCCTCTGTGTAAATGAGTCAGTCTTGGAGAAATTGCTTAGTTATTGACCCCTCACACCTTGTTTGTTCCGTTTTAATCAGCCCTAGCAGGAATAATATTTCACCACAGAAACACAGGTCCCTTTCTTAAAGCACCAACACTCAAATGTTCATTCCCAGTGCAGCTTAAAAGGGCCAGGTTGCCTAAAAGTTTCTGGGGTGTCTAGTGTTTGTTGAGTAGCTCAGACTATGATGTTTCATCTCAAATAACACTCCTCTGTGCTGCTACTTGCAGCAGCCTGCAGTTGATTCAGAAAGGAGAAAAAGAGGAGAAATCAGACGTCTTCCATGATTAAACTTTTGACAAGGAATGATATCCTACACAAACTGGATGTAATGAATGTCAATAAGCCATGGCAGTGAGCTTGCCTGGCACTGCAAGCTGCATTTCTCCATTAACATCAGCCAGATATTAATGGAGAAATGCCTGAACTCCCCCCTGCACAGACTGTCCATTGCCAGCTGTTAATGGAGAAATGCCTGAACTGCCCAAGCACTGTCATGGACACTGCAAAACAAGACTGCCTGGCTTACCCAGGAAAATGCTTGGCAAAAGGATCATGGTGTTTCTACTCACTTTTAAGAAGTTTAAAATGTCAGCTTAATATTTTTTATCTCTTTTTTTGTTGTTTCTTTCTTCCCATCAAATATGGTAAAATGGTAGTTTCTCTGCATTTTCCTCTCCTCACTCTTTCCTCCTCCCCAGCTGCCTCTTTCATTGGAGGAGTATTTGAGGGGAAATGTTATGTTCAGCTCTGTTGAGTATTCCACCAATCTCCTAAGTAGATGCTTGGAACAAAGAGAAGCCACTGGACTGTTTCTCCCCAAAAGTGCTGTGTGGAATGTTCTGTGTCTGCTGCTGCTGCAGTAGTTATAGGTTCACACTCACATGGATTTTGATAGTCTTGTGCTGGCCACTACAGATCCCAAAGACATTAGCAGGAAGTAAATTTCTGGACTTTCTTTCACACACCAAGGCCTGAGTACCTTCTACAGCTGTGCTGTGCCTGGAAGCTGCTGCCAAACCACCCGGATGAGATCTGTGATTCACCAGTTGACTAAATGCTATGTAGGTGGGCAAAGAGGGATGTAGGGTACAAAGCTCTAAGACAGTGAATTTCTTGGATGAAAAAAATCCATCAGGAGCCAGCCTGGCTCAGTGCTGGGCCCTGGTAAGGTTGCTGTACACAGCTGGCATAACAGACACTCTTCAGGCATGTGGGAACAAACTGGTCTCTCAGGGCATGGCTGCCTGTGCAGGAGGAGCAGAATATGCAGCTGTTTATACTGTGGAGTAAACACCCAGAACCTGACCACTGATCTGTGCCAAATTTGATATGCTTTACTTTTGGACTGGGTCTTTAAATGGAAAAGATATCCTACCCTGCATGTGGGAAACTTCATGTTATTTTAATTCCCCCTTTCTTTAAAATAATTAATCTTGCTGGTTATACAGGCTTACTAAACTTCGAACGGTGTGAGTCTTTTCTTTGACAAGCTTATTCTCAAGCTTGTTAAGAACTCTGCTTTTAAGAGCTCTAAACAGTAACATTCTTCAATAAACAATTTCTAAATGATACAGAGAACAGAAAATTTGGAACACTAATGAAATATTTTCTGCATGTTAAGGCATTTAAATAAAATTAACTTTATTTTTTTAGCTGGGTATCACTTCTGCCTGCTTCCTTTTAGCTAAGGTTGACTTAATCAAACAGCCAAGGTTGTGTTTCAGTTCGAACAGAATTTATATTAAAAAATTTTATCCTCACATGAAACTGATTTATAAAACAAAGAAACAGTGCATAAAGGTAGTGGGAAGAACCCAAAACTTCTTTCAAGAGCAATTTTCTATGATGCATATTTTTTTTACTTTTCTGAATAAAGTCAAACCAAAACAAACCTTAAATAAAGAGATACTTTTGCCTGCAATGCTTCCTTTTACCATTTTTCCTTGTATTATCTCCAGTCCCCTAATATAGACAGAGAATATGGTCTCATTACTTTAAGCTACAGTTATATTTACTTTTTGATATTTATTTTAATATAAATATTTCTTGAAAAGTTGAAGAGTCCTTCACATGACTTAGTGCTTTTTGTCTCTGACTGGGACATGAGAATGCAGAAATCAAAGCTTGGGATTTTATTACAATAGTCCTACTGAGCTCTGGGTTGTAATTTGCACAGTGCTGTTATAACTGCTGTGTTTATTCTCCACCTACAAAGTGTTGTCTTGGGGAAATGGGCCACCTGTAAAATAAATGCTGTTAAAGGGAGGTAGCAATGCTGGTTTTGCTTCCATTCTTTTAGGTGCTCACGTAATTTGCTTGAATTTTTTACCAATCTTTTTGGTAAATCTCTCATTACCTAGCTAATGAGATGTATTATATTGTTATGCCTTTCACCAAAATATTTGGTCCTTCTAGAACTTTCAAATCTCTATTAAACTATTATTTTACCAATTTACAACCTTGTATGTGCCTTAAATCTTTTAAGAAAGCTCACAATTCTTTCTTAGCCAAGTTTGTGGATTTCTGCCCATCTCAACCTTAATCCCAGCTTCTGTCAGCATTAAGTCTTGTCCTAGACCTGTGGCCACTTCAGCACTGTAGTATAAATCCAGCTCTAAATCACTGAATTTCACAACATTATCTCTATTCTCACCCTAAACCATGCAACCTAAGAACTTCTGTCCGCACAGGACGTGATCCAATTCCCAAGTGATTCACTGCCTTCATCCTAATCTATTGGCACTTCCAAAACATATGTGCAGCTATAAATATATTCTTAGTGCCCTGACCTAACCTGTGGGATTGAGTAATGAGCATTGCTCCTGTCCATGCATTTTGATTTTTGTTAATTTTAAGCTTACAGACTCCTAGGCATAACCTTACAAATCTGCCTCAGTTCCAGTGTTCAAACTGCTTTAAGATCCCTGTAGGATGAAGTAATTACCTCAGTTTGGGGGATCAAGATGCTTTATACTCCAAGTCTAATTTATCCTGAAGCTGGTTTTAGCATCTCTGAAAGCCGGGCTCTGCCATGAACTGTGTTCTATTTACAGTGTCTACCTAAGCTGGCCAGAGCTCCTCCAAACAGCTCAGCTCTGCTCTCAGCCTGGGCTCTTTCAAACAGCAAATCTTAGTCCTATTTCTTTTCTGTCTGCACATTAAATCACTAGTCTACTGCCCATGGCCTTTGCCTTACTGTAAGCACAGTCCTAGCCCTGCTATAGCTCTAGCTTTAACTTCTGATGGGTCCAGCTCTTTCTCTCTCAGACTCCTAAATTTAAATTGAGGGTGACAAGGTTAATCTAGCTGCTGTTAGAAAAGCAGGTGTACTCTAGTTTACCTGTCCCTCACTGCAGACTCTCTAGGTCCTGGCACATCTTCGGTTCATCTCTAGATGTCTGCTGCCTTGAATCCTTTAATTACACAAAGAAAATGTGCGTAACAGGAAAGTGCTCAAACCTTTGAATACTAACTCTGGGACAAGAATGAGCATTTCTGCCAAACTACTTTTGGTGGGTAAATTTCCACAACTTATACAACTTTACTGATATTTTTCAGTTACATCTTGTGTTGTGAATTTTTTCCATATTCTTCTGTTATGCTTGATCTCTTGAAACAGACAGATGATATCCATGCATGTCCATGAGTATCTTAAACATTAATGTCTCTAAACATCGGTTCAAAAGACTTTATCACTCAGAGATTTACTTTTCCTCTTTCTGTAAAAGACTATAATTATGGATAATTTGAACCTTCAAAGGAAGATTTATAAGTCAGGAAAATTATATGCAGTACTTTGGCATGGTAATAAATTATTTTGTAAAGAAAGAGAATAACCAGATTTTTTTCTGTTGGCTTCACTTTTTTCTGCTGAGAGGAATGACATTATAGGTCTCATAATGCTGAAGTTCTAAACTTGCTATTCCTTGCTTTCTGAGACAGCTGATAATTTCTTTTATTACCACTTTGCCTTGGGTTTTCTGAGCATGGGCTCTGTGGAAGATGACGACTAAAAGGCAGTCTACATTTTGGAAGTCCAGAAGACAACCTTGTGGTCAGGACTGCATCCATCACTTCCTTTGACAAAATGATTCAGCATCTTTTCTGCATAACAGGTATTATGTTTTTCTGACTTAGAGCACAATCTTTGTTTAAAAATAAATTTAATAACAAGTGCTTGGATTATTGTTTATGAGTTGAAACTATTTGACAGTAGGACCTCTAGGCATTTAAATGAACAACATGTTATGATCTTGAGGGATTGAAGAGAAGGCTTCTCTGAAGGGACAGTGGTTGTAGTTTTTTGCTAAAACTCTAGATGGATGTGACTATTGGCCAGACATGATCCCTCCAAAAAACCCCAGCTGTTTTGTTCTGCCTGGTGCCCAGGCAGACTGCAGCCTCTAGGTGCTGACAGAATCTCCAAATATATTTGAGTACATTAAAGATAAAATATTTAGGGCTAGGTGGTTACCTTCTGCATTAAGAAAAAAAGTATTTTGTGGGTTGAATTCCTAAGTATCCACTAAACTCCTGAGGATTTCAGTGTTGAACATATTTAAGGTTGGGTTTGATTATTTATGTGTGTGTTTGGGTTTTTGGTGGAGTTTTTGGTGGTTTATTTTCCCTCCTCAAAACAAATGAAATACATTGTATGTGTTAGACATGCATACCACTTACTTAAAAAATTCTTCTTAATATAAAATATATGTGCTTCTTAATATCAAATGTGGGTTAGGACAAAAAATAATTCTCATTTAAAGAGCAAACTTAGAGGCTACCTTTTCCTAAATACTGTTAAAAACTATGAGTATGGCCCTTTATCCTGTGAGAACAGAAGCTTAGGTGGTCCTTACACTGCATGATATTTCCTTGCCTTGTTCCCTTAAGGATCTTGTTCAAGGAAGGATGGCTGCAGTTTGAAATAGCAGGAGGAAGCTGAGGGGAGAAGGTTAAGGCCCAGGAGATGGGTGTAGAAATGCAATTTGAGAAGACAGTACATCAGTAACTGTGAACAAGATCATGGAATGATAAATTTGTAGAGGATATAGAAGCTAAAGAGAAGTTGGATAGATAGGGAGGAAGGAAGATGGGGAACATGGGGAAGAAAGTGGTGAAGGCAAGGAAAGATTTCTAGGAAGTTTGAAAAATTATAGCAGATGGAAAACTCATAGAACCCCAGAAGAGGTTACTTTAACAGAGGAGTGGGATTTGGTAAACTACAGTGTTTCAACTGTTCTTTTGCAGCTAAAAGTATCTGAGAAGTCCAAATGGGGAAGGACATCTGTGTTTCAAAAAGAAATATTTTTGTTGGGTTTGTTTGGGTTTTGTTTTTTTTTTTTTTAATTGTTATTCTTCCATGGTGTTTCCCAGCAAAGAATTCAACTTTATTTTTTTTCTTAAGTATGTCTGTATCTGGATTATAAAGTTATGAGGCTCTTGCAGGTCTAAAAAAGGGAATGCTTTAATCGCCAGTGTCCTAAAATATTATCTGAGCAAAATGTTAGCCCCAAATACACAAATCTGTATATACTTGTTTCTCTCTTACCTGGCCCCAGATTATTCACTCTACTTCTCTTGTATTTCTACCCCTTAAAAATCTTTAACAAAGTTGTAGTGTTTATATCTCACAGCTGCTTGCTCTAACTCAGCTAGCCAATCTAGAAAACACCTTCTCCCTTTTCATTCCTCTCCACCTCCCCTGGCAGGGAACTACTGCTGGTTGATTTTTTTTTTGTTTTATTTGATCCCTAGACATCCTCCCAGTTTGCCACTTTTTCTGTCAGCAAAGAAACAAGCAGTCTCTTTTAACTTGTTTGATTTTTATCTGTTCTCAGTTCTCTAAGTTATGACCTAGAAGGAAAATCAGTCATCACTTAAATTCACATTTAGCTAAAAGATCAGCCATTACCTGTGCTAGCAGTACATCTTTGGTACAAGCTCACACGAGAGCATAAGAGGGCTGTCATTAGTGGAAGCAAATAGAAGTTACAGGAACTTCTTTGCTGGAAGAGTAGTGGTTCCTTCATTTGTTAATAAGATTTTGAAAAATGAATGGGAAAATATTTACTTACCCAAAGCCACTACCTAGAGTACTTCTAGTATTCAGACATAAACTCTCTAATGCTACAAACTGCAGTATTTTGTGACAGTACAACTATATAAAAAGATGCAGTTCTAATTTTTTTTTTTTATTCATATAGTAATGTACCTGTATTAAAGGGACTCAATCCTGCAAAGTGCTGCAAACATTGGTAAACTTTAGTTCTGCCTCTCTGTAGTATCAGTCAGGCTGCTCCTCTGCTGGAATCCCAGAATATTAGAACTTGAATGTTTCTGCTTCTGCTTGGGATTAAAGCATTAAAATTCCTCTCTTGCTCTCGTCCAAAATTTCTCCAGATATCTCAACAAATTGTTCCCCAACATTTAATTAGTATTGAGAGAACAACTGCCTTTGCGTGTGATGAAGCCATCCAGAGCAGTTGCAGCCCTCCCATCCCCAAATTAAAACCCTTAACTACCCCATGCAGGCATGCATACTACCCTCCTCCCCTCCAGTGCCCCTGTACACATCTGCCAAACACACAGATCTCACTTTGTCCTCTATGTATATAATAACTAATCACTAAATATACTTTCTTTATTTTAGTGTAGTTTTTTTAAACCACCCTTCATTGTAGGACTTTTATAACGTCTGGCTTGAAGGATTTTACATGTCTCCCAAATCCTCTAATTTTAGCAAATAATTTTTGTCATTAGCCTGCTATTAACAGTGGCCTAATCTGTGTTCCTCAGTTGGAGTATGCAATGAGCTAAGAGTGGAAATAGGGAATCAGCACCAAAACAGAAAATCAAGTTACTTGAAGAAAAGGTATTTCATTAAATGGAATGAGCAAAATATTTGGGAGGTTTCCTTGTGAACAGAAATTAGAAATGATGCATTGTTTTGTCAACTCAAAGATGCAAAGAATCATCCAACAGAAGTTACATTGCCTTTCATCAATTTTAATGCAACTTTTAGCTGTAAAAGCCTGCAGCATACAGATGAAAGAGTCTGGCCATATCAGTATGCTAAATCATTAGCATCTTACTCACATTCTGCATCATTTGTTCAAACTTCAGGTTCCAGATCAACCTGCAGAAACTGTATGATGGGTGAAATTTGTTGCTCTTTGAAAACTTTGAAGTTTTTCCTTACATGTTTGCAATCAGCTAAATTTTCTAGTAGCTACTGTTGGAAAATATTACTGAAAAAAACACTTGGCCAATTATTGGCTGCTTCGGACCAGTTCTACCCAGGAAAGAAGGAACACACACAGTTTAATGTTTTTAGAAACTTCATGAGAAATTATCATACTGTAGAATGCTGCTTCTTTTAAGAGCAAAATAGTTTTCTAACTCCTAGTTACGGAACTAAAGGCTGGTGTTGTTGACTGTCTCAGATAAGAGTTTCAGAACAATAGACCAGTATTAAATTATTCCTTCCCTAGATAGGAGTTAAATAAATCACTACAGCTACTGGATCTCTCTGGATTTGCTACAAAATTTGTATCAAGGTATGAGTCAACTGATGCAAATATGTATTTCTCATTCTTAATGTTACTGTTATCAATATATGGACAACTTGTTGGGGTTTTTGGGAAGAACCTTTTAAGAAAAACAAAGTTCAGACTATCTTTAATTCTTCCCTTCTTTCTGTTTGTACTGACTGTCTTGGATTTTACCAGTGACTAAAAAAAGTAACTAAATCAGGCACTTAAAATACATATTTACTCTTAATTTATTTTTTATCTAAAGCCCACTGACTTCAACTAATTAAAACATAAATGGTACTTATTTGTATTTAAAATTAGCCTTAAATTATAGTCTGTACTAGGTCATAGTCTAACAATTAACAGTAAATTTGGACATTATAAATAAATAATGGTTTTCTGGGAAAAAGAAATATTTGGACATTTCATATTAACAATTCTTTTCTCTGCCTGCTTTGTGAAGTAAAAATCTGGTCTTTCTAAAAACAAGATCAGGTTCTTGCAGCAAACACACATGGACTTCAGAAAAGTCTGGCTAGGTTTCTGTGTCATCACACATGTTCTGACGGTCAACTTCTAAATTCAATTGACTTCAGTGAGATGAAATTTAAGCAATAATGTACTGTTATGCTTTTGGAAGTTTGAGAAAAATGCCAAGATATTTGAAGCCTTAAGAAAGCAATACTAGACAGCACGTACATCTGTAAATGTACCCCGTATTTTAAATATTTTTTAAAGATGAAATTGGCACAGAAAAGCTGCCTGTTAAAACAGAGCAGTCACTTAACAGATTTTTTGCTGTTTTTTTGCTTG